>OZ022509.1:53625167-53678480 GCA_963989385.1 Ctena decussata
TATATATATATATATATATATATACATATATATACTGAACAAAAATAAAAACTTGACGGTTTTTATTTCTCAATTCCGGCCAACCTAGCAAGTATGCAATGTATGTATGGATGTTTTCGCATTGGACAGACGTCTGATTACTTAAATCATGAAAAAATACTGGTTAATTTTTGTCCTATCCGCAGTTAGCTAACTTATTCCTATTTCAATAATTCTGACCAGAACATTAATTTGCGCATGCGCAGAAGTTATCTTGTACGCAATAAACAGTAAATTGAGTACGCACAGAAAACACTTTAACCGCTTCATGTTTATTGTATTCATAACCTGAAAATAACATTTAAAGATTCAAAACTCTCAGATTATCTCCCTTTGAATTAAACATATAGAGATTTTTGAGACGCTGTATTTTCTACACCAGTGCGTCTTTTTTATTATTATCTTCGAGGTTTGTTTGATGGTCTTGCAAACTCAATGTCTTAATAACTAAATTTTGTAGAAAGCCATTCCTTAAACTGCCATAAAGCCTTTAATGTGTAATGGGAATTCCATTGAAACTGAATTTCTGACTTCATAATGGCATGGACTGAGGGTTTTCGTCTGGGTCTCACGGCCTCCTAGTGGACCGTACATCGGCATAATTTTAACTAATGAGTCCATACAGATTGGATTTAATAATGGAAAGGCGTTGCCAACAGAATTTGTATCATTCATCAGACTTTAACAATTTTAAATTCGGCAATTGTTTGGTTTTGAGCTTAGAAAACAGAAAAGTACCCTTTTGACGTTTACAGTAGTCTCAATATTGCTGTATCTTAAGACTCTTGAATTTCATGTGACTATGATATCACAAAATGATTATTTTTTCTTATATGAAAACTTTTTTCATGTCTCACCTGTTTCCGACTACCGTAGGATGAAAAATAGCGACTGTCAAGTTTTTATTTTATATATATATATATATATAGTAAAAACAATAAGTCCGATATAGCCAAATAACAAAATTATTAATTAACTTCTACCGCGGTTTCACTGTTTTACAGATTTTCAAGAAGAAATATATATATATATATATAAAAAACACAATTGAGTCCGATTTCACAGTAACGTATGATTTATTTCGCTGTTTTCTACCGGGTTCACTGTTACAGTACAGATCATCAGGAACAAATATGGCGACTCTGTGTCGCATGGAAACGACGTTAGCAACGTAGCGTTCTTGTCGCATGCGCCGTAACGTCTACTTCCGCTCATTACAGTACAATACACTGTCACATTAACATCTATACAGTATAGTGTAATAATGGCGTATATATATATAGTTCGAAAAAGTTGAGCCACAACAGCGGTAGTATAAAGAAAAAAAGAACGAAAACGAGGAATAGCCTTTGATCACATTTTTATTCTCAACGCGTTTCACTACTGCATGTAGATCTTCAAGAGACTGAAAAATAACGTTAACGTCATAGCAACAACGTACAATAAAGAAACGTCATAAATAACGTTACGAACACATTTTAACATACATATATGGGGATGCCAGGAGGAGTATATTGGCGAGACTGGTGACACCTTAAGACATAGACTAACTGTACACAGACAGCAAATTCGAAATCCTAACGTCCGAATGTTATATGTTAGTGGACATATAAGTGTTTGCTCAAGGCAACTTGAGATACAATTCAAAGTGTTCCCCCTATATAAAATGAAAACGGACAGTATTACAGCACGTAAACTCAAAGAATCATATTTTATTGAATTATTCAGACCAAAGTTAAACCGTGCACTCTAACGATTGTATAGTTTCTGTATGTTAAAATGTGTTCGTAACGTTATTTATGACGTTTCTTTATTGTACGTTGTTGCTATGACGTTAACGTTATTTTTCAGTCTCTTGAAGATCTACATGCAGTAGTGAAACGCGTTGAGAATAAAAATGTGATCAAAGGCTATTCCTCGTTTTCGTTCTTTTTTTCTTTATATATATATATTTAAGAAATGAATTTCATTTTTCTCAGGTTTATCGAAGTGTAAACTACATTGGGTCACGTGCAAAGTGAAAGAACCCCGAAGGGGTTCATGTAAACTTTGCTAGTGACCCAATGTAGTTTACACTTCGATAAACATCAGAAAAATTAAGTTCATTGCTTATATTTACATTTGTTTCAATCAAATCTTGCATGAAAAATCTTATAGAAGCGCTAAAATTGAAGCAGCAAACATGTACACGCAGATTTTCTGCTAACAGCAGAACGGCATGCATGACGTCATGACGTAGCTAACGTCCAATCAGGTTGTAGAGAGCTATTGTTTATTTTGACGTCATTGACGTCGCGTGTCTCAATGTAATTATTGGAATGTAAACTACATTACGTTCCAATGGTTTTCTATAGGATTTTTCAGTAAATACACCAAGAATGTAAATATATGTATATGAAAACGCCTGAAGATTGGAAATGAAAGCGCTCGCGTTTTGTGTTATTGCTGCTACCATATCTATATAATTTAAATACTGATTGGATTTTATTGTGAATTATACTGTGATCGCAAGTACATCTGTTTTTCATTTATTTATATATATATATATATATATATATATATAAGGAGAAATGAGACAAACATCAAACAAAAATCTTCCCGGTAGCACTGGATCCAACAAATGGATTCAAAATGATTGAAATAAGTATATGGTAGGATTAAATCATCAACAGTGCAAAACAATATTTACTGAGCGCTTTCGGCTTTCGCCTTCTTCAGAGTTTACAGGTACAAGAAAAAAATCAAAATTTCAACATTTCTACAGGTAAATCAAGAAAAAACAAAATAATCATGAAAACGTTTCTCAATTTACTATTCAAATTCACATTAAACGACCAAAGAAATTGAAAAAAGGTCGTTTAACAAAGCAAAATTGCTACAAGGCGGCCGTTTCACGGCCCCAGTTCGAATTTGAAATTGCAAAAATGATTTACCTGTAGAAATGTTGAAATTTTGATTTTTTTCTTGTACCTGTAAACTCTGAAGAAGGCGAAAGCCGAAAGCGCTCAGTAAATATTGTTTTGCACTGTTGATGATTTAATCCTACCATATATATATATATATATATATATAAGGACAAATCATACCTTTCAGTGACATGCTACATATGTGGACCTTTCGATGACACTGCCGTACAGCTGCTCCTGTATCATTTAGCTTTGAAATCTTAACTCTTTTTCATATACAATTCAAGCTTTGACAAGCTGAAAATGCTTAAAGCCGTATAAAAGCTTTATTTCAAGATATACATTTTTTCAGTGTCGCTGAAAGGTCAAGCATAAAAAGGTCATGCAAAATACATACCTTTGGTCGACTCGTGTATATGTCACTTAATGGTGAACTAATATATGTCAACAAAAGGTACGACTGGTTACAATATATGTCACCTGAAGGGCTGTATTGCGACAAAGGTTTAGTTTGGAGGAGGCTTTAAACGAAAGATAAAGGAAAACAAATATTTTAAGAAATTGGATAGTTAAATTTTTGTTCATTTGCTTCAAATTCAGTGATCTTAAACTATGTCGCCATAAAGCAACAAGGGTTGCTGTGAATGTCTGCATGTCTTCAAATTCAAAACATCCATTGAAAAGATGCTGAAAAGTTTCAAGAGCGCCTGTAGTGTAGTGGATGACATTCCGGACTACCAATCCAGGAGTCGCAAGATCGATCCCCCGCTTCTCCGGTCTTTTGGATGAGACTTTACACCGAGGCTCCGTCTCCATGTGACCTGGTTGTTGGTGGGACGTTAAATCCAAGTTCACTCACTAGCTGAAAAGTTTCAGTTTTAACATTTCTGTTTCAAAAATCAAACAGCGACGTGAAATGGCTGATATGGCCAGCACATAATTGTTAGTGACTTTATGTAGAACATAGACACCTGCATAGTGTTCAGCTCCTGTGAAACTGTAATGGTAAATCGATTAAATTATCTAGTTACGTATATAATGAACATAACATTCATTTCCACAAATAACGATAATAATAATAATGAAAATACGTGTAAGACAATTCAAAACATGCTGCTTACATTTCAGTCGCAATGTAACGGTACATGATGTCAAAGTGTACGACGCGCCTGTCATCATCGCAAACATGCCAAAACGTTCGAGATGTTGAAACTATTTCGTGTTTTATTTTTTCTTTCCACAATATAATCGGCTGCTGATCCATCGAAGCAAATTCAATTCTTTATTAATAAGACTACCGGATACATAAAGCATCACAAAAACAAATATAGGTTTCTTCAAATTTTATAAAATTTAACCCGAATTATTGTTCTATAGTCATAAAACATATCTTTGTGTATGTATGTATATAGAGATGGACAATATTTTTTTAGTAGCATCAACATTTAATGAGTTTTGGGATACCCTCCAGTTTAATGCCCTTGGGACGGAGAACGGATATTCAAAGTATGAAAGTCATAGAGAAGCATCAGAAACAGAACTAAGTTATTGATTAACTGATTGTTCCTCTTGCTGTTCTGTTTCCGCGCTACTACCAAGTGACGTCTCATCTGTTTCCATATACCAGCTGAGGTCCCATGAATTGCAACCAGAGGGTCCCCAAATATATTTGTATAGCACCATAAAACCTTAGAGAAAATAAAATCTAATCAGAGACGCATACAGCCACACCCTTACTGTCAGCCTAAATAAGCAAAACAAATATATACACTCAGAGACTTTGGAAACGCAGCACCTTTGTTCCTTCGTATCTTCCAGACAATATGACCGGACTTCAACGAAGTTTACCTGAGCGAACATTTTCAAATTTTGTTGCACAACTGGCCATAACAAGGTCACATGGCAAAGTGTTAAACAAACCTATATTTTACGATATTGACAATGGGAATGTACAACTCTTTAAACAAACGAATGCGTGTTTAGGCACACTTGCAAACCACTGAAGTACATGAAATATTTTTTATGCTTCTCTTCTTTCTTTGTTTAAAGAAAGAAGAATGTTTTCGCCGTTAACAGTTTGTCCAAGAAGACAGGTACCCGTTGTTTTAAAATCGTTTGGATTATTGACATTTGACATCCATATTATGGTCAACAGTTTCTGAACATTTAAAATTCATCAGTCTTCGACATTAAATAAATTATAACTTGTTTCCATTTAAGAACAATGAAAATTGTATTTTGCAAATTTTAAGAGTAACTACACTTCAGGACCTGACTGAATCAGATCCCAAACATTTCCCCAACATCAAAGGGAAAGATTGACAAAGACATCCCAACAAACAATAAATTACAAGTGATAAGCTGAGTCAGCAGCTCTTTCCCAAATAGGTGGCAACTCAGCTTTCTTTATTGAACTAAATAATTTAGACCAACAGATGGGTTACAACAGACTAAGCAAATTATACGAAAAACATTTAACAATTATTTTTACCTATTTTCTATTTTTGTTATAGAAGGGTTAAAATGAGAACACAATAAATTAAACAGCACCGAACATAAAACAAATGCAACCGCAACGAAAATACCGCCTTGGGACGGTCAGTAATAACTACTGCGGGGTTTAAACCGGTTTAACTGGGCCCAGACCTTCACCCTCACCCTCCGCCGCGGTGCACACAATTAGTTGGTAGTTCGGTTGGAGGTCACCTAACTAATATATAGCTTTGTGTAGGGGCTATTATAGAGTCTGAACCCCGACCCACCGACGTGCAATTAAAGAGGACAGCAAAGTTGTCAGCCGTGATTGGGTTAACCACTAAGCATGCAGACTGTCGCATTACATCTATGTTATAGCCAATGCGTTTAAATCGTATGATAATTTTCTTAAATTTTACAAGCCCATTTGTATATAGATGATGAAGGGAAGCGTTAATTGCCTTGATACTAATCGAAGCAAAATCTACGTGAACACAGCAGTTAGCATCTGATGACTTGATGAATTTTGTTGGCAATCTTCCTCTTCATTTTATGAAAACATGCTCTAATCCTGTTTAGTTGTTCTCTCTCATCTGTCCCATGCGTTTCTTTGCTCGCCTTTGTTGTTTATTTTGCCCATTCATTATCTTTGATCGGAGCTGCCTGTAGGTGTAACGGCACATTCTATTTGCCATGTATTGTATAAGTACATTTTTACCTGAAACAGAAATCATATGTGTGCTCGAATGTAAAGTAGCATGTACAAATGTCAACATACATGTATCAAAATTAAGAAAAATATCGTTCAAGGTGCATTGGGCTACCACTGTTCGATGAATACCACAGGTAGATAGTTACCATGTTATGACCAGTCAAAGCATCCAAAGGGAAATTATAAACAAAGAATACCATTAGTGCATAACTGATATTGTAACTACTTTCTTCTCAACCAAGTGTATATCGGAATATTATTATGTGACTATTTCTACGAAAAAAAACTATGATAAATAAATAAAATAAAGTAAAAAAATTAAAACAAGATAGTCCCTATTTGTATCTGTTGATACACGGCTGGCAAGGTAAAGTGCAGTTTTAAATGATAAGATTAGACATAAAGTTGCAATTTGTAGGATCAAAATAGGATCAACAGCGATATGAAAATAGAACATAAATGTAAGCACAAAAAAATATCTGTTTCGCACTAATGCGCCCGCAGTAATACCTATAAATTTATATACATATATGTATACCGCATAAAGATCCTCACTTACTTGGTAAAGCATTGCCGTCTGCAGCCGTAATCCATTCATTAAAATCAACATTTATTTGCCGCGTCTCTTCGTCTGTCCATTTAAAATAATCTCTTCTAACTGCAATATAATTGTACACCCAGTAAATTATTCGAAAAGACTATCAGCATGGTTTGTATTCATAGTATGGTTATTCATTCCAGGAACTAGGAGGTATTATTCATGATATATTCATTTTGTATTTAATGATATTCTATATAAACCTGTCTTTTTATCAGAGAGGAGTCTCATTTCAGAATGTTTATTTGATTATAGAAATTAAGATCTCCATTCGAACGCTTATATTCAGTGGTACGTAAATATCAAATTCCACATACCATGTTTAAGTAGGTAATAGTTGATTGGTCATCGAGCTTAATCAGTTACTAAAGCGTATTTCAGTAGTTAACAGTCCGACCCATTCCACTGAGCCTTACACATAGCAAAGGATCAATTCTTTTGGAAAAGGGCACGGATAGATAGAAACCATATTGATGAAATCTGTACACACTAACATTCAATCGGCTGATAATATGTTGTTGTGCATCAAAATATGACAACATTTGGATATGTCCACGTACCTGCGATGTATTCCGAATCCTGCTGGGAAGATGTTTGCACAGAGCTAAAAGTAGAATCGTCGTTTGGTACTGAAATCAGACAGAATACAAGACTAAACGTTTCAATTACCTCATTGGTAGCCCTAAACATTTATTCGGCGAAGAATGTGGAACATAATGAAAACGAGAAAACATGATTTTCTTACTGGCAGTCTCAGAAGGCAGTTTCTAAGCAAACAGGACTTAAATGCAAAAACATGGATGGTATATGGAATCAAATATAACAATATTGCTTAACCAAATTATGGCAACTTCTGTTTTGCTTTTAAGGTGGTGATAATCACTGATTTGGGACAAAGACAAAAATCTGCATAAAATACTCAAAATAACACTTATCTTTCCAAAACTTAGCAGATGCCTTCTTTATGTTGTTTCTCATAATTTAGAATCCCAAAATGCAGCATTTGTTAATGTTAAAAAGTGTTTTTATAAGAGAAGATCAAAGGGTAATTTTCTGCGAATGAATCTGAAAAAATAATATCATTATTGAAAATATACTTAGTGCTTAGAGTACCTTGTTGCATAATGGAGAGCGTCCTAGCAATTATTTTTTCCATCTCTTTCACACATTATCAGGCTGAGCAGTTGAAAAAAGATGCAGTCTGTGTCCAAATTTTTTTGTCAAAACACACAGGTGAGACAGGTGATACTATTTTAACAAGGTTGAACAATTTCATCTACACACCACTGATCATGTCAGTAATGTATTATTTATATTGTAGGGTTAACATAGGTATGCTTGCCTACCCTATATTTAATAAATGCGTCCAGTGTACATTGACTTTGTACATGGCTGAATATTGAGAAAAAGCTACCGTTTTCATCTGGTCTACATTACAATTTGAGAAAGAGTTGAAATAAATAATTGCTAGGACGCTCTCCATTATGCAATAATGCACCTTCAGCACTACGTAAATTTTCAATAACGATATTATTTTTTCAGATTTATTCGCAGAAAATTACCCTTTGATCTTTCCTTATGAAAACACTTTTTTAAGCAGCATGTACATCTATTTTGTATTCTAAACTGTAAAGAACAACGAAAATAAGAAGTCTGCTAACTTTCAGGGAGATACGTTCCTTTTTTATGGTTTTATGCAGATTTTTACATTTACCATAAATCACCA
Organism: Ctena decussata; assembly: GCA_963989385.1. Classification (NCBI taxonomy): domain Eukaryota; kingdom Metazoa; phylum Mollusca; class Bivalvia; order Lucinida; family Lucinidae; genus Ctena; species Ctena decussata. Next base: position 53,633,624 of record OZ022509.1, read on the forward strand.
CCTTAAATCATCAATATCGTATACGTCATTGATAATACTAGAGCCGAATAAATGACCTTGAACCATTTATTGAAATGCAGTTTATAAGAATCTGAAACGGGAAATTCCTTGTATGTTCCCCATTTAACGTAAATCAAAATAGTACGTTTTAAATTTGTATGTTACCTTCATGACCTTCATTTAGCTGCCCTGTAGGCGCTTGAACTAAACTAAATCCGGAGCGCGCTTGTGGTTCTAAAAAGAATACAAAAGAAACGTATAAGCTTGGTTCTGCCAAGAGGTCAATAAAAACAATTTTCCCTTCACAACAGAGAAACTGCATATTAGTGGCACTCCGTATTCTTATTCTTTTGTAATCTGCGCAGAGACAAGTCTTTATAATTATGATTAGAATGATGTAAAGAATCCGGGAATATAACTTTTTGTTGACTAGCAATATCCATTGACCTTCATCGATCATGCAGGTTCCACCTAAAGGTGCTTTCAATAGTTAACGAAATATTTTAACAAAAATATGACAAGAAAAAATCTTGCTAATTCACTTTGATGGCACAGAAATAAACGTTTAAAAAGTTGTACTTTTGCCTTCATTTAGTTTGTAGCATCTGCTCTGTAGGTTTCTGAATAAAACTCAATCCAGAGTCCTCCAGTGATGCTTATCCTAAAAAATCAGAGATATGTTTAAGTGGATCTGATATAAGCACAGTGGCTTGAAAGTGCTAAGGTTCGAACGCCATTCTTGTTTTCTGACTATATCTATTACGTTAGGTGTTTACACATGGACTGGAAAGCACCGATATAGTTACAGACAATGAATTTTTTAACCTGGTGCAGGACGTCAATATGTAAAACATGCAACTAAATCGCCAAATGAACAAAAGGACCACCCAATGCAAAATACTATGGTCACTAAAAGATACTGACACTCTGAAGGAAACATAATTTATAATATCCACTGCAGGTTACATTGCAAGTACCAATGACATGAGAGGCGCCTTAGTCGAGTGTGGTTAGAGTGACTCGGTTATGATGAGGAAAGTCGCGGAGAGGTTGTGAGTTCGCGGCTCACCATCGCCATCCGAGGACTGGAAAGTTCTCTCTTTCAGCCCAGTAGTAAATGGGTACCTTTTACGAATCAGGGAATGATAAGGCAGCGAAAGGAGAGAGATGAGCTCCGCCTTTCATCAGCTGTGCCCAAGATACAGTGGGTCTCTAACCCCCATTGCCCCTACGGCTATTAGGCTATGGGAAACCTTTTTACATGTAACATGTGCTGAAACAGTGTTAAACAAATAACATAGGACATTATCTGTTCAAAATAAATTTTCTTAAGACTAAAATTGGTGTTTTTAAGATATTCTTACCTAACGCATCAATCATTTCAATGTTTTGACTCCCAGCAGTTTGACCTATATCATGTTCCTCTGATTCTGCTCTTGTTGCAGTACATGTAGCAGTTGCAGAAGAAGAAGCTGCAATAGAAATAAGCTGCATCAGATATACAATTCTCTGACAGTTTCAATTTTCTGCCTTTAGGACAGCGCAGTTGCAAATGCCTTCACTATCTGCGTTTGTGCTGTCATACAATATTATCTATTAACGGAGATATTTAAAGACTTTTTATATGCTTATATGCGATTTCTGGCGTATATAATTCTGAAACTTTTGCAAGAAGGCAACTAAAGGTGTATTCCTGAATAACAACACCAATTCATCTTTATGAAGTAAACATTATGACTTGTTTCAATCTGTTCATTTGTGCACCTATATACATATGTACTACTGACAACTTTGAATGAAAATCGCCTTTTTATATATATATTTCTTATAAGAAAAAAAAAATAGAATTTTCGCAAAACACCATTGAAATATAATTCTACAGGGCTTAACAATTTTTATATCAGAAATGGTCTTAGTCATGAACAGGTAAGGCAGCATATATGCACAACATCCCGTGTTTTTTTTTTTTCAATGAAAATTGATACAAAGCAGCAGAAGCTACATATCTGAACTCAGACCGACTTTATCATGTAAATTATCAAATCTTTGCGTTCAAATTTTTGTCACTTTTTGGAATTTATATAAAACAGGGATTCAACACTTGCCTTTTACAAAAAATAAAACTCAACTTCATTATGTTAAGGTTAAAAAACAGACATCAGATGCCTATGAATTGAGTATAATAATTAGAACTGAAACATTTTGGGAAAAACAACAACGAAACATCCACTTTAACAGATCTCATAGTTTGTGGTCTTTAAATTGAGTCTGCTGCACGTACGTTATATAATTACTAATTGGTTGAAAGACAATTTCTGGGATTAAATTTGATTGCATTTATGCACTGAGCACGTAACAAGGGTAGAGAATGAAGCCCCATTCCATTATCATACCTCGGTATATGCGACATTACTATTACCAAAAAGAGGAAATTTCGAATTAAAGATTGTTCGGGATTATTTTCGTATTTTGGATTTGATTAATGTGATGGTCAATTTATGCGGAAATTAAGATTGATCGCACAGGTATTGCCTTATCGTTTAAATGAAAAGTTCAAATCGATCTGCTCAGTAGTTTCTGGTGTCAGTCTGACAAACAACTTGGATACTTAAATATATTTATATGAAACGCGACAAGAATTAAATTGCATCTAAGAGTAGTACTACTGTAGGATTTTTCGCTTTTCTTTTGATAGATTTGAATGAAATTCTGATATGCAGTAGGTAGTTCCTACCTACAACCATTGATCGTAATTATCTGTTTCCGGTATAGTGGGCATGCTATGGGTTTCTTGGAGATACCAGTTGTAACAAAGAGGTTTTATACCTTTGTCGATGGCTTGAAGATGTTTTCCCACTTTTGTAACCGCCATAATAGGGAGGGGGTACTGGTACGTTCCAACATTTACGGCCTTGGAGTGGCCCATATGCTTATAGAAGAAGTCCCTCTCCGACCCCGGAACATCCATAGCAGAATAAATTGTACTGATGCGATGCCGTTGCATGGTGGCAGTAAGGAGATTTGGATTCTTCACCTTTGCTCCTTCACACATCCTGTTAATGGCATCCCAGCCTTGAACATGAGTGTCCGAACCCTGTGTATTTGCAAAAATAAATCTATTCTCTGGTGCCACACCGGACCTGCGTCTCACATCAGGATCTATCAACAAATCTAAGCCTTTTTTACAGTCATTGGGGATAAAATCTGAAACAAGATGATTGCCTTTTCCCGGCTGGTATGTTATATCCATCGTCTTAAATAGTTGTTTATCGACAGTGTCCATGTTCTCGACCTTCTTGTTTTGTATCCATCTGCCACTTTTTGCATCCCTATAATGCTGTAGGGTCAGCCTCGGTGGTTCGCCACCTCTTCTGGCATTAAACAGGGTCAGGCGACTACAAATACTATCTCTCAGTAGCACAAACTCATGCGGTCCAAAAAAGGTGAAGTCAGACGTACATTTCTGTATAGTTCCGGAAATATAATCTCTCAATTTATTCACCTCTTCCTCCTCCGCAATCTGCTCGGGCATTCTCAGCATTTCTTGTCTGCTCATGTTAATTGCATAGGTTGAATCTCCAAAAATTAAAGTTTTGTTTAGTTCAAATAATTTCTTCCATTTTTCCATTTCGCTGGCTTTCTCATCTTTACCCATTCCGTATAGATGACCAACTAAGATGTCATGAACTGTAAGTAACAGGTACTGTATGTGGTGTTTAACTCCATATTTCAGGTTTGCAGTGTCGTCTTTTGTGACAATGTCTATAGCTGTTTCTAATGAAGAAAAATTGTGTCTTAAAAACATGTCCTCTACAGCCTCACATTGTCCATGCTCTTTCACTTTCATAAACAATTTCGCAATAAGTCTCATGTCATTCATTACGCCTTTCTTTGTGTCCGACACATTGTCAGGCTTTCTCTTGAGTTTTTGAAAAAGTCTGCGGCCAATTATGTTCATAGTCCTGTCCGATCTACAGAAGTTTCCAATGTCATCCCTCTGAAAACGTGAAAGAATGACCTTAGAGAACTGTTCATCTTCTCCATTCGAAAAGGTTTTGAAAGAATCCATGTGTAGGCTGACTGGTTGAAAAGCCGAGTCCCCAGTACATGTGGACTTATGCCTGTGGAACAGCTTTCTTCCGTAAAAACCTTTGCATTTCGAACAGCAAACTAAGTCTTCTTGATTCTTTCGTTCTGACATATACTTTGGATTTGGCAGTTGAGCCTGAAACTTGTTGTGTCGGAGGATCCCTTCCTTTCTAAAAGCTGTAAATGCTGCAGTTCTTTCCTTCGAATGTTTCGGTAGGTCGCACGCCTCTGCAACGGCTGGAATTTTTTTGTGTCTTAGTTCTATATGCCGAGGTAATTGCGTGTGCTGCCGAAGATCATCGCAAAATGGGCAGACTCGCGGTGGTCGTTTATATTCTTCCTCTGGAAAGTAAATAAATAAGACACTGTTTATGATAAACATCGCTAATTTTTCTTTATTTCTTATATTCGAACATATTAGACAATATGATAGGTCTGCTTGGCGGGAAAATAAACGCTCAATGTGAATCTTAACTTCTGCTAGAATATATGAACATTTTGTTGCTGTCTCATTTAATGGAGCAATGACAGCTTTTGTATGACCTTTCTATTATTGTATTGTATTTTATACATAATGAGCTATGGTCATTTTTAAACGACCTTTCGATTACTAGAGTTAGTTTCATCAACAACATGTCTCATTTTAAACGTACCTGTCAGTGTTTCATGTTTCTTCATGTGAGTGACTAGTGCACCTCTTGTTTTAAAACACTTTTCACAGTTGGAACAGACATGTCCTGTAAAACAAACATATTTCTGCTGGTTTGTCTTGAACAATTGGTCTTCCTTAAACATGCTTTTGTTTAACTACAAGGAAATATATTAACTACAGGCAAATATACTGACTGCCATTATTAATGGTGCTGGCAGGTGAAGACTGATTGTTTCCTGCAGTTATTAATGAGAATTCAGAATGTACTAATGTATGTATAATGCTCTCTATCATATATCTGTTCCAATCAAAATATTTTTCTATACCAGTGCGGGGTATAGTAAGTTCTTGAAAGCTGGTATATTTGTACATATAAAATAATGTGCATATTAAAAATGGAATGCCAAATATCGGAATATGAATTGTTATCAGAGCAAGCGCACAAGCTATACAGTAACATTAATGACAAAGGTGATATTACACGGAGGCTTAATGTACTTCTTGCTTCCTTAAATGATTTACTGAATAATTCATTTAAAGTGTGTATCGAAAACCATGTTTTACCTGGATATGCTTCGCAGTCGTTATTATCTCCTGAGAGCAAAGTGTTTTCAGGTTTGTCTTGATTGTCTGTGAAAGCAACAATACGATAAATAAATTGAATCATACATTTGTTTACATGGATGTTATACTAGCCCAAGCGCTTTCTGTCTAACAATATAATTTACTATGAAGTTTACAAGAACTTGATAAGACCAACATTACTCTAAAATTAATATTGATAACTGGTTTACTTGAAAACAATTCAATGCTGGTGTTAATGCCTTCAAATAATGTTACATGTAACAAGAAATTGCTTATGGCGTCACTGCCATAGTATTAACGTATATGAATGTTTTCTTGAACGAAATTAAGAGCTGGTCTACATGTTGCTTAAAGGTCTTGTTTATCAACAAACTTGTCACTGAAAGTTCGATAACTGAGAAGTCAGAGGAAATCTTTTTAACAAACAGTTTGATTAGTATCTGGTTATGTACTGTCTTTACGTAAAATGCTGGTACCATAATGTTGAAATCATTTAAGCTTATTTTAAACGCAATGGCATATCGTTATATATATTTCTGGACTTTATTTCTTAATTGCCTAGTTACAAAGTCTTTAGTTTGTGTAACATTGATGTGGAGGCGTCAGCAGATTGCCTCGTACATATGGAGACAGCCAATCTTCTATAAGACTTTGAGAAAATTTGACGGCATTGGCCACAAATGCACATTTTACAATGCCACTTGTTTGTCTATCTGCTGTTTGAACATTGTAAGTATATAAATACCTTAAACGATTAGGTAAGAAAGAGTTAACACAAAAACGTACTTCAGATGTAAATACAATTATGTATATATGTTGCTTAAAGGTATTACCTATAAACAAATATGTCGCAGGAAGGTTGTCAGCTTAAATGTTTGCAGACCTATATAAAATACCTGTTTACGTTTTTCTACGTTTGTTGGCTGTCAAAACAAGTGCAAAGACTTTGCAGTAACATTAGTGACAAATATATCTTACACAAAGGTTTATTGTACTTCTTGTTTCCGTAAATTATTTATTCTTTTAAAAATAGTTAATCAATAAGCAACAATAGGCTTAATAAATTGTATCGCACTTTGAAACAGCCCATACGTCTGCTTCATTTGTGTATATGGCTGATTTTTACTTGGAAGCAATCCAGTGCTGGTATTCATGTTACTAAAATAAAATTAAAAATTGTTTATGGCGTAACTACCTTTATATTAATGTATATGAATGTTTTCCTTAATTAAAATTCAGAGCTGGTGTATATGTCGCTCGAAGGTCTTTTATTTTATAAACGAATATGTCGCTGATAGGTCGAGGTTTAAGCATTCAAAAGAAAGCAACATGTATCTAAGACCAGTTTGATTTCTAGCATCTTTACGGTTTTTAGATGTGAAAAGCAGTTCTAGCATCTTTACGTTTTTTAGATGTGAAAAGCATAACTAATTTACATATGCTGAAGTGACAAAGGTGTTAACACACAAGACAAAATTCCATGTTGTTTCTAAATATATAGAACTCTCGTTCTTTTTCTTTCATTCTGGAAGCTAAGTTTATCAAGTTATTTCGGTTCATTTTGTATTATTTTCCGTGGCAATATACGATATTTATTATATTCACTTCGTAAAATGCTGGTACCATTATGTCGTAATATTTAAGCATATTTTAAACGCAATGACCAGTCTCTTTATACATATCTAGATTTGTTTTAATTAAAAGCTTAGTGACAAATTTCTTTAGTTTGTGTAACATCAATGTGGAGGGGTCAGCAAATTCACCCTTACAAATGAAGACAGGCAATCTTCCATAAGATAAATTCGACGGCATTTACGTGTCGCTTAAATCCACATATGTATGTCTGACAATGCTCAATCTTTATGTTTCTGCTGTTACAGCAGTTTGAGTATATCTGAAACGATTTTATTTGAAAAACTTAACATGAAACTTACTGCAGATGTAAGGTACAATTTTGTAAATATGTCGCTTAAAGGTATGACATATATTCATATATGTCGCTGGAAGGAAGGCAGTTGAATTGTTTTATAGAAATATAAAAAAAATACTTATTTTACTATTTCTACGTTTGATGGCTACCAAAACAATCACAAAGATTTTACAGGAACTTTGGCAATAAAGGTGTCATAACTCAAAGGCATAATGCATTTCTTGTTGCCTTAATTTATATATTGAATTACTCATTTAAACTATATAATTAATCATGATGCTTTACCTGGATACGCTTTGTTGTCGTTATTTTCTCCTGAAACAGCTGTGTCTTCAGGTTTGTCTTGAATTTCTGTGAAAGCAACAATATGATAGATAAATTGTACCGTACTTTGAAACAGCCTATACGTCCTCTGCATTTGTTTATATGGTCGTTATCTAACAAATGATTTTGTATCTTGCAATATAGTTTACTATGGAGCTTACAAGAAGTTAATAACACCAATACTACTCTGAGTTTAATGTTTATGAATGTTTATGTGAAAGCAATTCAGTGCTGGTATTTATGTCGCTAAATGAAGTAAAAAGAAATCATTTATGGTGCAACTACAATAATTCTTATATATATGAATGTTTTCCATGACTTAATTCATAGCTGGTCTATATGTCGCTCAAAGGTCTTTTATTTTTATAAACGAATATGTCGCTGATAGGTCGATTGCTCAGCAGTCAGAAGAATGCTACAGGTATTTAACATTATTTTTATTTCTAGCATCTTTACGTTTTCTGGCTGTGAAAAGCATAAAAAAGACCTTAGTGGAAATGACAAAAGAGCTATTAGATGAGACAAAATTTTTATGTTGTTTCTAAATTAATCGAACTCTCGTGAGTTTGTACTCGAAGCTACGTTAACTAAATCATTTCGATTCGTTTGACATTAATTTCTGCGGCAATATCATGATAAATAAAATTCTATAGATTAACGGAACCCCTCTGATACTACTCTTATACTTGTCATAATGAAATTTACGCAAGCATGTATTGTGTTGGAATATACAAGGCCTGCTAGTGTTATCTGGAAATGTACGGTATTTATTCGCAAACTTCGTTCTATATTTCTGGTTTTCATTTTACTAGATAGTTAAGCGACATAATCAGCCCATATGTCTCCTGCATATGTCGCTCCAAGGTATTCCATATATACATATATATGTTGCTGAAAAGTAGGTAGCTTTTTCAGCCAAAAATGTGGAAAATACATATTTACTTTTCCTACATTAGTTGTCCACTATGATACAATATGCAGCAATATGATAAATAAATTGTACCGTAATTTGAAACAGCCCATACGTTTCTTGCATTTGTTTATATGGTCGTTACCCAACCAATGGTTTTGTACCTAACAATATAGGTAACTATGGCGTTTACAAGAATTTAATAACACTAATACTCCTCTAAAATTAATGTTTATAAATCTTTTACCTGAAAGAATTCGGTGCTGGTATTTATGTAGTTAAAATGAAGTTTAAAGAAATTGGTTATGACGTAGCTACGACTATTTAATGTATATGAGTGTTTTTCATGAAGAAAATTCAGAACTGGTGTATATTTCAAGACCAGTTTGATTTTTAGCATCTTTACGTTTTCTTGCTGTGAAAAGCATGAAGAATTTAAATAGGTGGAATTGACTAAGGTGTTATCGCACAACATGGATGCCCATTTCATACTGGAAGCTAAGTTTATCAAGTTAAATTCGGTTCGATTTTTCTATTATGTTCTGCAGCAATATTATCAAAATGAAATACTGGAGATTTTAGATAACCAATGGTACTGCAATTTCACTCGAAGACTTTCTTCGGTGTTCATACAATTTATATATATGTCGCTCAAAGGTATTCCATATATACAGACACATGTCGCTGGAAAGTCGATAGCTTTTTATAGCCACAAATATAGGAAATGCATATTTATTTTTCCTACATTATTTGTCCAACAGAGCAAGCGCAAACTCTTTACAGTAACAATAATAACAAAAGTGTTATTGTACAAACGATTAATATTTTTTCTTGTTTTTAGTAATCTATTTATTGATTAACTATTTTTAAACGAATAACGTCTTCTAACTATGTAATGATAAAAATGCTTTACCTGGGTTTGCTTCGCCAATGTAATTTTCTCCTGAGGCAACAGTGTCTTCAGATTGGTCTTGACTTTCTATGGAAGAAACAGTATGATAAATAAATTGTACTGTACATTGAAACAGCACATACATCTCTTATATTTGTTTATATGGTCGTTATCTAACCAATAATTTTGTACCCAACAAAACAGTTCACTATAAAGTTTACAAGAACTTAATAACTCCAATACTGCTCTAAAATTAATGTTTATGAATGTTTTCACCTGAAAACAATTCGGTGCTGGTATTTATGTCTCTAAAATGAAGTTAACAAATTGTTTATCGCGTTACTACCATAATTCAAATGTACATGAATGTTTTCCATGAAAACTTCAGTGCAGGTGTATATGCCGCTCAAAGGTCTTTTACTTTTATAAACAGATATGTCTCTGAAAGGTCGACTGCTAAGCAGTCAGAAGAAAGCTATAGGTAATTAAGACCATTTTGATTTCTAGCATCTTTACGTTTTCTGGCTGTGAAAAGCATAAAGAATTTAAATAAGTGGAAGTGACAAAGGTGTTATCACACAAAATTGGATTCCATGGTCTATCTAAATGAATCGAACGTTCGTTATTTCATAGTGAAAGCTTAGTTTTTCAATTTGTTTGTTTCGTGTGTTTTTTGTATAATATTCAGCGGGAATTATATGATAAATGAAATACTGAAGATTGAGGATACCCATATCAAACTGCAATTTAACTTGAAATCTTTATTCCGTGTTAATAAGTTTTTATAAATATCGCTGAAAGGTATTCCATATATGCAGATATATGTCGCTGGAAAGTCGGCAACTTCTTTTAGCCAAAACAAATATAGAAAATTTATATTGATTTTCCCTACGTTAATTGTCCAACAGAGCAATCGCAAAATCTTTACATTTACAATTATAACAAAGGTGTAATTGTCCGAAGGATTAATGTTCTTCTTGTCTTCGTAATTTATATATTGATTCACTATTATTAATCGAATAACTTCTTTAAACTATGTAATTAAAAATAATGGTTTACCTGGGTTTGCTTCGCCGTCGTAATTTACTCCTGGGACAACAGTGTCTTCTGGTTGGTCTTGACTTTCTATGGAAGCAACAATATGATAAATAAATTGTATCGTACTTCGAAACAATCCATACGTCTCCTGCATTTGTTTATATGGTCATTATCTAACCAATGATTTTGCATCTAACAATACATTTTACTAAGGAGTTTGCAAGAACTTACTAACAGCAATCCCTTCTCTAATATTTATGTTTATGCATGTTTTACCTGAAAGCAATTTAGTGCTGGTACTTATGTTGCTAAAATGAAGTAAAAAGAAGATGTTGATGGCGTAACTACCATAATTTTAATGTATATTAATGTTTTCCATAAAGAAAACTCATAGCTTGTGCATATGTCACTCAAAGGTCTTTTCTTATTATAAACGCATATGTCGCTGATAGGTCGATTGCTAAGCAGTCAGAAGAAAGTACAGGTATTTAATCCATTTTGATTTCTAGCATCTTTAAGTTTTCTGGATGTGCAAAGCATGAAGAATTTAAATCAAAGGGAAATGAAAAAGAGGTTATCACACAACATATAATTCCATGTTATATCTAAATGAATCGAACTCTTGTTTTTTTATACTGGAAGCTAAGTTTATCAAATTTCCCAGGTTTGTCTTTGCTGTATTACGTTCAACGGCAATAGTATGATAAATGAAATACTGAAGATTTAGTTTACCCATATAAAACTGCAATTTAATTCGAAACATTTCTTCCGTGTTAATACACTTTGTATATATGTCGCTCGAAGGTATTCCATATACAGATATATGTCGCTGAAAAGTTTGCGCTTGTTTGGGCAGAAAAAGAATGTAGAAAATATATGTTTTTTCCTAAGGTAGTTTGCCATCGCAACCAGCGCAAAATCTTTACTGTAACAATAATAACAAACATGCTATTGTACGAAGGATTAATGTTCTTCTTGTTTTTAGTAATTTATTTATTGATTAATTATTTTTAAACGAATAACTTCTTTAAACTATGTAATTAAAAATAATGCTTTACCAGGATATCCTTCGCCGTCGTAATTTTCTCCTGGGACAACAGTGTCTTCAAGTTCGTCTTGACTTTCTGTGGAAGCAATATGATAAATAAATTGTACCGTACTTTGAAACAGCCCATACCTCTCTTGTATTTGTTTGTGTGGTCATTATCTAACCAATAATTTTGTTTCTAACAAAATAGTGTACTGTGGAGTTTAAAAGAACTAAATTACTCCAATACTACTCTAAAATTAATGTTTGTGAATGTTTCACCTGAAAGCAATTTGATGCTCGTATTTATGTCACTAAATGAAGTTAAAAGAAATCGTTTGTGGCGTAACTACCATAATTCTGAGTACATGAATGTTTTCCATGAAGTAAATCCAGAGCTGGTGTATATGTGGCTCAAATGTCTTTTATTTTTAAAAACGCATATGTCTCTGATATGTCGATTGCTAAGCAGACAGAAGAAAGCTACAGGTACTTAAAACCGTTTTGTTTTCTAGCATCTTTACGTTTTCTGGCTGTGCAAAGCATAAAGAATTTACATAAGTGGAAATGACAAAGGTGTTATCACACCTAATAGGATTCCACGTTGTATTTAAATGAATCGGATTTCGTTGTTTCATACTGGAAGCCAAGTTTATCAAGTTTTGTCGGTTCGTTTTTTTTTTGTATTATGTTCAGCGGCAATAGTATGATATATTAAACTCTGAAAACTCAAGATACCCATATGAAACTGCAATTTAACTCAAAATCTGTCATTGGTATTAATACATTTTTTGTATATGTCGCTCAAAGATATTCCATATATACAGATATATGTCGCTGGAAAGTCGACGGCTCTTTTAAGCCAAAATGAATATAGAAAATACGTATTTACTTTTCCTACGTTAATTGTCAAACAGAGCAAGCGAAAAATCTTTACAGTTACAATTATAACAAAGGTGTTATTGTACAAAGGATTAATGTTCTTCTTGTCTCCGTAATTTATTTGTTGATTCACTATTATTAATCGAATAACTTCTTTAAACTATGTGATTAAAAATAATGTTTTACCTGGGTTTGCTTCGCCGTCGTAATTTACTCCTGGGACAACAGTGTCTTTAGGCTGGTCTTGACTTTCTATGGAAGCAACAATATGATAAATAAATTGTACCGTACTTCGAAACAGCGCATACGTCGCCTGCATTTGTTTATATGGTCTTATCTAACCAATGATTTTTGCATCTAACAATACATGTTACTAAGGAGCTTACAAGAACTTATTAACACCAATCCCTTCTCTAATATTTATGTTTATGCATGTTTTACCTGAAAGTCATTTAGTGCTGGTACTTATGTTGCTAAAATGATGTAAAAAGAAGATGTTGATGGCGTAACTACCATAATTTTAATGTATATGAATGTTTTCCATGAAGAAAATTCATAGCTTGTGCATATGTCACTCAAAGGTCTTTTCTTATTTTAAACGCATATGTCGCTGATAGGTCGATTGCTAAGCAGTCAGAAGAAAGCTACAGGTATTTAATCCATTTTGATTTCTAGCATCTTTAAGTTTTCTGAATGTGCAAAGCATGAATAATTTAAATCAAAGGGAAATGAAAAAGAGGTTATCACACAACATATAATTCCATGTTATATCTAAATGAATCGAACTCTTGTTTTTTGATACTGGAAGCTAAGTTTATCAAATTTCTCAGGTTTGTCTTTGCTGTATTACGTTCAACGGCAATAGTATGATAAATGAAATACTGAAGATTTAGTTTACCCATATAAAACTGCAATTTAATTCGAAACATTTCTTCCGTGTTAATACACTTTGTATATATGTCGCTCGAAGGTATTCCATATACAGATATATGTCACTGAAAAGTTTGCAGCTTTTTTGGGCAGAAAAAGAATATAGCAAATATATGTTTTTTTCCTAAGGTAGTTTGCCATCGCAACAAGCGCAAAATCTTTACTGTAACAATAATAACAAACATGCTATTGTACGAAGGATTAATGTTCTTCTTGTTTTTAGTAATTTATTTATTGATTAATTATTTTTAAACGAATAACTTCTTTAAACTATGCAATTAAAAATAATGCTTTACCTGGATATCCTTCGCCGTTGTAATTTTCTCCTGGGACAACAGTGTCTTCAAGTTGGTCTTGACTCTCTGTGGAAGCAACAATATAATAAACAAATTGGACCGTACTTTGAAACAGCCCATGCGTCTGTTGTATTAGTTTATATGGTCATTATCTAACCAATATTTTGTATCTAACAAACAAGTGCTCTGTGGAGTTTACAAAAACTTAATTACTCCAATACTACTCTAAAATCAATGTTTGTGAATGTTTCACCTGAAAGCAATTCGATGCTCGTATTTATGTCACTAAAATGAAGTTAAAAGAAATCGTTTGTGGCGTAACTACCATAATTCTAACGTACATGAATGTTTTCCATGAAGTAATTCAGAGCTGGTGTATATGTCGCTCAAATGTATTTTATTTTAATAAACGCATATGTATCTGATAGGTCGATTGCTAAGCAGACAGAAGAAAGCTACAGGTACTTGAAACCATTTTGATTTCTAGCATCTTTACGTTTTCTGGCTGTGCAAAGCAAAAAGAATTTACATAAGTGGAAATGACAAAGGTGTTATCACACATAGTAGGACTCCACGTTGTATTTAAATGAATCGGACTTTCTTTATTTCATACTGAAAGCTAAGTTTATCAAGTTTTGTCGGTTCGTTTTTGTGTATTTAGCAGATGTATTAAATTCTGCAAAACTCAGGATACCCATATGAAACTGCAATTTAACTCAAAATCTGCCATTGGTATTAATACATTTTTTATATATGTCGCTCAAAGATATTCCATATATACAGATATATGTCGCTGGAAAGTCGGCAGCTCTTTTCATCCAAAATGGGTATAGAAAATACATATTTATTTTCCCTACGTTAATTGTCTAACAGAGCAAGCGAGAAATCTTCACAGTTACAATTATAACAAAGGTGTTACTGTACAAAGGATTAATGTTCTTCTTGTTTTCGTAATTTATTTATTGATTCTCTATTATTGATCGAATAACTTCTTTAAACTATGTAATTAAAAATACTGCTTAACCTGGGTTTGCTTCGCCGTCGTAATTTACTCCTGGGAACACAGTGTCTTCAGGTTGGTCTTGACTGTCTATGGAAGCAACAATATGATGAATAAATTGCACCGTACTTCGAAATAGCCCATACGCCTCCTGCATTTGTTTACATATGATTTTGTATCTAACAATATAGTTTACTATGGTGTTTACAAGAACTTAATAACACCAATACTACTCTAAAATTAACGTTTATGAATGTTTTTCCTGAAAGCAATTTAGTGCTGGTACTTATGTTGCTAAAATGAAGTAAAAACAAAATGTTTATGGCGTCACTACAATAGTTTAGATGTATATTAATGTTCTTTAAGACGAAAAGTCATAGCTTGAGCATATGTCGCTCAAAGGTCTTTTATTTGTATAAACGAATATGTCGCTGAAAGGTCGATTGCTAAGCAATCAGATTGATTGATTGATCGATTGATTTATTGCTTAACGTCCACGGTAAACAACTATGCCCTTGTCGGGATGGTCAGTTAACCTAACCACACTATTCCTGGGCAAGCTTAGACCTCCTAAGCGGTTAAACAGTACTAAGTGCACATACTTTCGCCAGTTACTGACAACTGCCCTTCTTGAATCAGCGGAAGGAGAAACGAAAGTATGTGGCCAGACCGGGTTTCGAACCCAGGACCTCTGACTTATAAGTCAGGTGCCCTACCGGCGCTAAGCAGTCAGAAGAAAGCTACAGGTATTTAAGACCATTTTGATTTCTAACATCTTTAAGTTTCTGGATGTGTTAAGCATGAAGAATTTACATAAAAGGGAAATGACAAAGATGTTATGAGGCAACATAGAATTCTGTGTTTTATCTAAATGAATCGAACTCTTGTTATTTCATACTGGAAGCTAAGTTTATCTAGGTTTTCAGATTAATCTTTTTTGTATTATGTTCAGCGGCAGTAGTTTGATAAATGAATTACTGAAGGTTTAGGATAAACATATGATACTTCAGTTGAACTCGAACACTTTCTTCCGTGTTAATACAATTTGTTTATATGTTGCTTAAAGGTATTCCATATAAACAGATATATGTCGCTGGAAAGTCGGCAGCCTTTTTTGAGCAAAACAAAAGAAAATAGAAAATACATATTTATTTTTCCTACGTTAATTTGCCATGCGGACAAGCGCAAAATCTTTACAGTAACAAAAATAATGCGGACAAGCGCAAAATCTTTACAGTAACAAAAATAAAAAAAGATGTACTGTTCAAAGGTTTAATGTTCTTTATATTTTCGTAATTCATTTATGGATTCACTATTATTTAACGAATAACTCTTTTAAACATTTAATTAAAAATAATGTTTTACCTGGATATACTTCGCCGTCGTAATTTTCTCCTGAGACAACAGTGTCTTCAGGCTTGTCTTGATTTTCTGTCGAAGCAATAATATAATAAATAAAATGAAACATACTTTTAAACAGCCCATTCGTCTCTTTCAATTGTTTCTATTGTTGTCATACCAACCCATTATGTATCTAACAATATAGTTTACTTTGAAGTTAATAAGAACTTGAAAGTTTACTTACAACAATCCAGTGCTGATGTTTATGCCGCATATAAGCAGAGTACAAGAAATTGCATATGGTATCACTACCATAATATCAATGTATATGAATGTTTACCAAATAAAAAAATTAGGGCTGTTTTTTTATGTCACTCAGAGTATTTTTTTTAATTTCAAAAACAAATAGGTCTCTGACAGGTCGATTGCTTGGCAGGCAGAAGAAAGCTACATATATGTAAGACTAGTTTGATTTATGGCAACCTCACATTTTCTGCCTGTGAAAAGCATAAAGACTTAACATAAATGGAAATTACAAAGGTGTTTTCACACAAAATAAAATTCTATGTTGTATCTAAATAAATTGAACTTGCATAAATTCATACTGGAAGCTACTTTTTCAAGATACTGTGGTTCATTTGGCTTTAGTTTATGCGGCAATATTATGATTAAAGAAATACCATCAATTTAGGGTACCCTGATAATACTGCACTTGTATTTGACCCAATTAAATTTACAACAGCATGTATTGTGGTGGAATATACAAGCCTGGTAGAAGTATCTGGAAATGCACAGTATTTATTATAATTACTTCATTATACATTTTTCATGTTACTAAACAGTTAATAGAAAATTTCTTAGATTGGATACCATCGATGTGGAAGTGTCAGCAGATGACAATCGTATAGGGAGACAGCCAATCCTCGTTTAGACTGTGAGGAATTCGGCGGCATTTATACATCGCTTGAATCCACTAAAATACATTTTTACAATGCCAACTTGTATATCTTTCTGATGTTAGACCATAAAACAATGTTTGAAAGTTTGACACGAAACTTACTACTGCAGATGTAAATACATTTTTGTATATATGTCGCTTAAAGGTATTACATATATACAAATATGTAGCTGAAAGGTATGCAGCTTAATTGTACTTAGAAATAATATTATGTAAAGTACATTTTTAACTTTTTTTATGAAAGTTTCTTTTGAACGAAATTCAGAACTGATGTTGTGTCGCTAAAATGTCTTTTGTTTTTAAAATCAAATGTATCGCTGATAGGTCGATAGGTAAGCAGTCAAAGAAAAGTTACATATATTAAAGAACAGTTTGGTTTCTACAAGCTTCACGTTCACTGCCTGTGGAAACAAAGAGTTTCTATACGTGTAAATGACAAAGGTATTTTCACACAACATAGAATTCCATTTCGTATCTGAATGAATCGAACTCTCGTGTTTCATACCGGAAGCTATTAAGTATTTTCGGTCCGTTTTTGTTCTATGTTTTACGGCAATATTGTGATAACTGAAATACAAAAGATCCAGGTTACCCATATGATACTGCAATGTAGCTCGAAAACGTCAGATCTTAGTACAATTTTGTATATATGTCGCTGAAAGGTACTGCATATATACAGATATATGTCGCTGGAAAGTAGGTAGCTTTTATGTCCATAATATATGGAAAAAAACCCTAAATATGTTTTCCTACCTCAGTTTGGCATCAGAACAAGCACAAAATGGTTACAGTAACAATAATAACAAAGGTGTTATTACACACAGGATTATGTTCTTTTTGTTTTCGTAATTATGTATTGCTACAATTATTAATTGAATAACTCGTTTAACAGTGTATTCAAACATAATGCTTTATCTGGATATGCTTCGCCGTCTTCATTTTCTCCTGCGATGACAGAATCTTTAGCTTTGTCTTTTTTTCTAACGCTGCAACAATCTGATAAATAAACTGTAACATACTTTGAAACAGCACATTCGTCTCTTTGATTTGTTTATATGATGGTTTTCCAGCCTTTGGTTTTGTATCTAACAATATAGTTTACTTTAAAGTTTACAAGAACTTGAAAACACCATTATTATTCTAAAAGTAATGGATATAAATGAAAGATTTTCTTGAAAGCAATTCAGTGCTGTTGTTTATGCCGCTTTAATAAAGTGTTAACAAGAAATTGCTAATTGCGTCACTTCCAAAATGTTTATATATGAATGTTTTCCTTGAACAAATTCAGAGCTGGCGTATATGTCGATCAAAGGTCTTTTATTTATCTAAACGAATATGTCGCTGATAGGTCGATAGCTATGCAGTCAGTAGAAAGCCATATGTATTATTTCTAGGACCTTTACGTTTACTGGCTGTGAAAAGGATAAAGAGTTTACATAAGCGGAAATGATAAAGATGTTATCGCACAACATAACGTTCCATACGTATCTAAATAATCGACCTCTCGTTATTTCATACTGGAAGCAGATTTTATCAAGTTACTTTGGTTCGTTTGGTATTATTTTCTGCGGCAATATTATGATAAATGAAAAAAGCGAAGATTTAGAGTACCCATATGATACTGCACTTATATTTGTCCCAATGAATTTTACACCTTCATGTATTGTGTTAGTATTTACAAGGGCTGCTAGTTGTATCTGGTAATGTATGATTTTTATTACATTTACCTTGTTAAATGCTGGTATATTAACATCAGGACCAATAAAGCAAATTTAAATGCCATGGCCTGTCTTTGTATACTCGTACGTATCTGGATATTTTTATTTAATTGCTGAGTGACAAATTTCTCTAAGTTTTGTAACATCGATGAGGAGACGCCAGCTTATTACCCTCACAAATGGAGACAACGAAGACTGTGAGAAATTTGACGGCATTTTATTATTGCCTAAATCAACAAATGAACGTCTTACAATGCCAACTAGTCATCTTAAAGCTGTAAGAACATTATGTTGAGTAGATCTTAAACTACTGTGTTGAAAACAGTTAACACGAAAACTTACTTCAGATGTAAAAATAAAATTTTGCATATATGTCGCGTCAAGGTTTTGCATATATACCTATCTGTCGCTGGAAGGTAGGCAGTTTTTGTTTTGTTCCAAGAAACACATAAATACCTATCTAATAGTTTGCCGTCAAAACAAACGCCAAGTCTTGACAGTAATATCAGTGACAAAGGCAAATGACTCATATTATGAATAAAATTAAGATTTAATGCTTAGTTTACGCATAAAAGTAACAGCTTGATTTACTTCAGTGGGGCATAAATTGTTGATATATATGTCGCTCCAAGGTCTTGTATATTTTTTCAGTTCAGTTCAGAAAAAAATGTCGTTCGTTACAAACGTACTGGATATAACATAAATGTAATGCTACAGTCCGCCGCATGTTTAGTAATTAACCAAATCATTGTTAATAACTTTGCTTCCCTCTTTAACTGCACACCGGTTGATCAGGTATCAGACTCAGTGATGGGCCTGGCATAAAGCTACGTAGTTTAGTTGGTTGGGGCTGATGGTTTTCTTTTGCTTTGGTATTTCAGTGGTGTATTTTAACTTCCCAGGGGTTACCAGGTGTCGCAAAACGTTATTTCCGCTCATCTCTGATTTATCATAGGTCTTATACGTGGTTTGTTTGTTTCCAATAATCACTCATTGATTGGTTAGGAAACCTTCATGCGGACCAAACAGCTAACTAAATGGTTCGAACCATCGCTGAAGCAGAGGGCGAGGTTTGGATCCAGTAAAACATGTTAAAGCCTCCCAGTGAATTATTGCTGACCGTGCAAAGGCGGTACTTCTGTTGTGGTTCTTCACCTTCTTGTGTCTTAGTCAATTCTAGCAATGTGACCCACCTGTATAGCTGCCCACTTTGCTTCCCGTTATGTTTTATAATAAAAAAAGGTAAAAATAGTTGTTAAATGTTTTCCGTTTAGTTTGTTTAGTCTGCTGCTTTTTGCCTAGTTGAACCATTGTGGAAACTAAGGGCGAGGTTTGCATCCAGTAAAGCATGTATAAGCCCCTCCCCCTCTCCCAGTAATTTTTTGCTGACCATTCCAAGACGGTACTTCAGTTGTGGTTCGTTGATGTTACGCTGTGTTATGTCCGCTTGTCTAATTTCTTTGGCGGTTTGGTCACCTGTTTTGGAAACAAATCTACCTTTTGTTTTGTTTTGTTTTATAGGTTAAAAATAAAACAGATAAAAACAGATGTTGATGATGTTTTTGCTTAGGGTACTTGACTGACTACCTGTTTAGGAAAGAGCTGCCCATGGTTTACCGTGCGTGTCTTTCCTGAGCTTTTGTCAATTTTCCGTGTTTGTGTGCCTCTTTACCTATTGATTTTGAGAGCGAGATGTTGGATTTGACGGTATTAATTCCTGATCATTGCCTATCTTTTTACTTTTCATAACGTACATTTGCAATGGTCAGCCATAACTCTTACAGTCAATCCAACACACGAATTGGAAATAAAACCCTCTGCAAATGTTCAGTATGACCCACCTATGTTTAAAACTGATACTTGGCTCAGTCCGTGACAGTAGAAACAGTCTGTATTTTGTTTAACTCCACATAGGTCTAGTCAAAATAAGGTAGATATTAACGTGTATTTGGCTTGTTTTATGTCTAGGAAAAATACATGTCTATTTTTTTTTATTTTTCATAAACTATGACTATCTAAATTGTCTACAATGCTAGCGTTTTCGTAACGGCTGCTAAGCGTACGTATTATTCAAGGTTTGCACGAATTTCTCAGCAGAAAAGTACTTGAGGTTTTTTGTCATTGATATGGTCAGCCATAATACCAGACGAAACTACCATTATGGCATCTTGTTGCAAAAATTTAAGTGAGTATGTTATAGTTAGCCATCATGTCCATTCATTTAAAGTGCATTGTTAACTATTGCAAATGTCCGTTATGGAAATACATGAGTCCCATGACTGACAAACAAAATAATAAAGAAATGGCCTTACTCTGCTGGCATGCAGTTGTCTTTAGAAATCGATTCTTATTGGTTCCTCCTGAAATCATGTTTTTAAAAAATAGCATTGGAGTACGTAGATAAGATAAAGAAAAACAAATAACTATTACAACAGAAATTAAGAAGCACGACAATAGAATAAGAATGATGAACAAGTATAATATAGTTTTTACCTCTACTTATTTGTAATTATGTGTTACCAGAACTTCTGTCTCTGGTTACATCCGAAAATTAAATAAGTAAAAAAACATTGTCATGTTAAACGAATAGTCTTCCATATAAAGTATATTATTTGCTGACTGAACTTAAAATTTTATCTATTTATCAAATTATAGATAACACTGTAGTTCCACCGGAAATAAAATGAAACTATTGTTTGAAAATTTAAACCAAAATAATCACTTACGCATTTTTTTTTCCAAGAAATGTCCCGAAAGTACAACCAGACATAATACTGCTATCCGTGTTTGGTATGATGTCTGTAAAACAGAAAAATAGCTTCTATTTAGTTATCAATATTGTACTTAGCAAAATTAGTCACCACCATAGACATAACGCCAGCGGCAGCCATGTGAACAGCTATTTCCGATGTAGTCGGTCAACGGGCCAGCCTGAACATCACAAACAATATATCAAATACAGACAGCGGAACTAAAAACACATAAAAAACAAGAAGAACGGAACAAATGAGAACGTCCACCTTGGGACGGCCAGTAATGAAATTATTTGGGGGCTTAATTGTTGTCGACCAACCCTCGCCCCTTTTTTCTGCGTTGGTTCAGCAGATAAATAGTTATTCAACCCAACAAACAACCACCGCCCATAGAACAGTCTTACAGAAAGCAACAACCTGTTTCATGCGTTTAAGTTAACACCTTTCTATAATGCAGCTTCCAGGCCTATATTTACAATGGCACAGAACAATATTAACAAAGCCACATTTGTATCAATGACATGGATGATGAAGGTGCCTCAGAATGTTTAAATTCAGGTAGGTACAGTATAAAACATTCTAGCTAAATTATCATTCAAAACACTTGCAGATAAGATAGCCAACAGTAGAAACAGTATCATGATTAGTAGCTTAAATTTTAATTTAGTTACCAAGCCGAACTGATTGTAATATTTAACAGATTTTAGCATGGTCTTTGTAAATAAATTGTCTTTTCTGATGGTTCGTTTGTCTGCAAGAAAAACTCAGCACAGACCATACAAGTAAGTACTGGATGACCCGAGGCAGAACTGGGCAATATTTGAAAACCAAAACAAGTTTAAGTCCTCTGTAAATCTCTTACTGAACACCCAAGGCGATGCTTCTGTTTTGCTTCCTTTTTATTATCGATTATTTTATCAGTTTCTCTGTTGGTTCGTTTACGCTATAATTGTAATATGTATTTCCTTAACTGTTATACCACGCTGTTTTTATTCTATTTCAATTAAGTATCGGGGACGGGTTTTCGGAATCTGACTGTTTCAGTTTCTGGACATTTTCATATTCACTTCTCATTGTATCATGCAAATGAGTAAAAGATTACATTAAATTTCAGTTGTTTTTTTTATTTACTTCATTTGTGTTTTAAGTACACATTCATTTTAGAAATGACATTTTACTAAACTTCTGATGTGTAACATTATAAATCTACAGTTCAACATACAGTTTCGTGTTTTCATTATCAGACAAAAAAATGCTGACGTTACATATCCCAAAAACGTCGCACAGGGGATTAAATATAGGTAAAATTTGATCGTAATGTATCGTTGCAAGCTTTCGACTACAGCTTCGTCAGCGTAAATGTGATTAGCTAGCTGGAAAAAAACTAATACAACTTTCATGAGTTTCATGAAAAAATGTTTGCATTTATTTGGGTCATTTCGGTAGGCTAATATCTGTCCCTTCTTTGTTTTGTCATTTATATAAATAGTGCATATAAAAACTTATTGTTATCAGACATTGAGCTAGAACCTTTTCGCTATGACTCGTGTTTAGAGGCTTCCATCGCTATGACGTCTATTGAGACTTTTGTAGTTACGATGGCAAATTTATTCAAACGGTTCATCAGTGTTTGAAAGTAGCATATAATTGAAAATAAGCAAGTTCCGAAGAACGACACTCACCACTGTAACTGCTGCATGAAGTCTCGCTATATGTTTAAGGTAGTTTATATGAAGGGTCCTTTGCATCCGACATGTCAGTATCTATGTTTTCTGTGAAAACATATACACGTACCATAATTAACAGAATATCAGAAACCGATGTTAATATAGATTGAACTGTTATGATTACAAATTGACCGTTTGGTTATTCTTATTATTATTCTGATGTACTACACGATGACACCGCAGATGCAATATACTTTATTGACGTCACCGTTTGCAATTTAATCATTAAAACTAACAGACTGACAAAAATAGTATAAATCTTATGGCTTTGTTTTTTGGCTAGAAAATATTGCATTATTATAAAAGACCAGCACAAGTGTACTTGGCTTGAACAGTTTTAAAATGAATAACAGCATAGAGCTGCTCAGTTTTAAATACCCCAGACTGTGGACACTTAATTAGTAACCTACGTATAAAATTCTTGTTAGTCTTACCACATTCCTCACTAACTTCAGTGTTTTCGTCCAACTCTGATGACTGCTCTTCAGTAGAGTCTGGGAGACCAAATGGGTTCTCGTCCGAATCTACGGAAGATCATTAAGCCAAACAAATTATTGATGTAATGAATCCATAAAACGAGAAGGCCGAATAGCTACTAAAAAATTAATTTATCATAGTCTAAATTATTATCTGTGCATTATTTAATATTCATTTTAAAATAGCTCTCTCCCAGGCGTGATGCCCTCAGATCTTTATGTGACCATGACTGAGAGGCAAACTGAAGCTAATCACTATCACCATCTATGTGGCTTTAGCTAGACATTTATCTCCTGTATCCCTAAGCGCTATTTTATGGGCTATAGCAAAGCAACGCTATTTGTAAACATATAAAATATATATGAAATAGAATTACCTGGACCTGCTATTTAACAGAAAATTTCGTACAAGCCTCTAAAATCTAGAAAACGTAGTTAGTATTTAAGATAAGACAGAATATGAATACCCTACCTGACTCTGTAATGTCTTCATTGGTTTGCCTCTCCTAAAGAATACATAATATTATATCCTCATTTGCCAAGTATATTACGCAATAAATTTTATCATATGGATTCAAATTGATAATGATTTCAGCTAAACGCAGTATGCTGCCTCTTGTATTGGCAAATTTAAACAATTTACATAATCAAAAAAGTCGAGACTTTTAGGATCTAGTTATTACAAATAGAAAGAGCAGCTGCGCAAATAAAACGACAGTTTAACAAATTCCGCAACCAGTTCTGCAAACTATATAATATCCATATTTGGCCTTTTGCTCAATTATTGTATGGCATATATCTTAATTGTGGTGTACATGGAGGTATTACAGTTGCGCTGAAAAGATATGCACTGAGTGCTTTTCTTATATTCTCCTTTGAAACTACATATTAAGCTGTCTGCACATATATTTCGTGATGAAAATATTATCTTCCAGAGAAATGACCACGTAAAAATAATAAAAGTGGCGCGTTCAACTTGATGTACGCCAGGTAAGGTATTTTTGCCGGAATCGCGTCATCAGCAATCTAAATTACAAATTGAGAATTTGATGGCAAAAACGATGACAGCAGAGCGACTGTTTCAAATTTACCTATCATTGTCAGTCTAACCTTTTCCCTCCAAGGCAGTTTGCCGCCATCCTCTCCATAGTCGTATCTTATTTCTATCCCCTTTTCTATGTTATTGGTCGCAAACAGACATAATCGTGGATAGCCATCAAAGATCTTTAGTTTCATTTTGGCATTACATGTTGGCTCTCCATTTGAGGCGTCGTTGGCAAATTGGCACAGTCTGCCTTTAGTTTTAGTAGCATCGATGCTGCAAACATTTGGATTATGACTGTAAAAACTTTTACTTCTCATTTTGCCTAACGAAATAAGTTATTTAGACACGTTTACGATATGTAACTATCAGATTTACAAATTCCAAGTAATGCGAACATAAATCACTACATTCTTGCATTTAAATTCTATAAATGTGTATTCTCATTTAAAACATTATGTAGATATTTTTTTATTACAGAACTTTACAAAATACACTTATTGCTTGGTATTGACAGACTAAAACAAAAGGTAAAGGTACATCTCGTTAGACTGAACATTTATTGGCCCATGTACTCTTCCTAATATACCTATAACTTTAAATATAGTTAGAAAGAATTTATCGTTTGAATCGGCTAAAAGTAATATATAAGTTGTTCATACCAATGTTCCTTCCCATTGAATTTGAAATGGTATATATAACACCTGGGATAAAGCTTGGAGTCTTGTTTGGCATAAACTTTTTCTCTCCCCTCTGCGATCTTCGGCGAAATTCTCTCGCCCACATACTCCAACAGAAATTCGCCATTCTCAATTTGGCGACTTGCAAATAAGCCATAACCTTAAGTTAAGAAATACAAATATGCCATAAATATCAACAACTAATCCAATGAAATAAAGTATTGCATTCATCTTTTGTTATATTTTGTGTATGTGTTTTAGGCTTTTAGTTTGAAGCTGCCTGCACTAGAAAACATTTATTACTATTGTTATAATACTCTGAAAACGTCTTGGTGATATAGAAATAGTCAGCAAAAATAGTTTTTGTACTCGTAAGAAAAGTCCGATTGAGGCAGTTCTGATGAGCATGTTTGAGCAAAGCAAGTAAAAATGTCACAAATCCTCATCAGGTACATCCATTTCTGGAGACATTTTATCGTTAGTGAAGCCAAAATTTTGCTCGTGTTAGTTTTGTTTGCAATTATATGTTTTATACTTTGCCTATATTTTATGCTGAAAATGCATAAAACAAGCTTTTCCGATACAGCAAGCCTGACATATGCAGAGAAGTAGTTCTGATGTAGTTATATATATTATGTGTTTTCGCTTTCCAAAAGATAATCTTTAAAAATAAACTAACCAACTTTATCCGAAATGAACTTTCTTTCAAATCCATCTTTATCGAGACCAGAGTCACACCAAAACTTGGCATCGGCAGTCGGATTTGTCCGTTTCTTCAGCTAGAGAAATGTAATAATAGTTATAATCAACATAATGACCAAATAAGTGTAATTGAGGCACTGAACTACCAAAAATACTGGTATATAATTAAATGTTTTAACAGTCTATCACCGCTTAAAGCCCGGACAAACAAAAATGTTTTTAGAAGGATTGTTCGGTATCTCGAAAAATATGGGTGTGACTGCGAGAGGTACATTTGAAAGCACCCAAAACATCAGGAGATACACTTTTGCTTGCATACTTTCTTTTGTGTGTTCCTTGCTTCCAAATGATCTAACTATTCAGCATTTCAGAATTTATTTTTGTGTGGGGCTGTGTGGCGGCCGTAAAATGTCTCCTCGTACATCATCATAGTGATACTATATATTTTCTCGTCTTTTGATATTATCGAGCTTATTTAGAGACATTTTGTAAAAAAAATGATGTACATAAGTCTAAAGGATGTTGCTGGTGTCGCACATTTTATTAATGGTCATGAACTGACTCAATCAATCCGAGTCTTCTAATTTCAATACTTCGGTGTATTCCTTGCTTCCAGAGGATCTAATTGTTCAGAACTTGTTTACATGTCGATAGCATTTAAATATTATTTAACAGTTTGTTTTGCACTTAGAAGGTTTTGAAATTAACATTCATTTGCAAATAAACTGACCAACATATTTCGCTTTTTTGTCTGAGATACTCAACGTGAAAGCTGACGTTTGAAGACTTGTTTGCTAAAAGCGATAGCGTATAAACAAGACCCCTCGCCTTTTCGGGACCCTATCATCATCGAATTAGTCCCAATACAAAAGAAATTACAGGTTTAAGTCTACATTGTTTACCGGATAAGTTTGAAGCAATATATCCGTTATCGAACGGAAGTGAAATGCTGATATAGCCAGAGAAAGACTGCCCCCTAATAAGTGCGACCCTATTAATGACTGGATAAAGGAGTAAATGCTTCAACCGGCGTTCTTAAGACAGATGCGCCTTTTTAGTATAACGATGAACCCAAATGTTAGAATTACTGACAGCCAAGTCTCAGCAGGCAACGGACATAACTAATACCTGCACGTTAGGTAGAACAGCGTAGACATCAGTTGTAAGAGGCGTTAGCGTTAACTCGCAGTCGAATGCTTCCTTATCTCTGACCCCCGCCCGTACCCTACCCACGCAAAAAACAAAACAAAAAAAAAGCCAAAAAAAGCCAGTGTTCACATGTCAGTATAAGAGAGGGGTTTCAAGCATCTTTGAAGAAGTATTTATGGCGTGCACAAAAGATATAGCATTGTGTAATATATGAATGATATTCAACAATTTATGATGGCTTGTTAAAACCTAATGCACAAACAGTAAATTCATACTCAAAAATATTCCTGTATCGTTACTAATACACCTCATGAAAGACATCAGCCAACGGCTTTATACACAAAATTATACTTGCGATTTGACTGGATGTAAGCCATTATTATTATGCTTTATTAAAAGTTCTCTTACTTTCAGATTTGGGTGTTCCTCCAAACTTGCCTTCAGCTGGAAAAGAAATTACATTATATTTATACCGTTAGAATATAAGTCGTGTTCAACAAAATTTCATAGCATTGCTTTTCAAGCGTTTTCGTTAACTCAGTTTGACGTGATCTTTAGCCGTTTTAACAGTAGGAAGGCTAATAATTTTAATGTTATTTATTTATCAGATTAACTGGATATCATGCCGTGTAAATTGCACACCTAGAGTAAAAATAAATCTGTAACATATGGAATGAAATGTTTCAGGAATGCCTAGCACGCGCCAGAAAAACGTTACCTTGATAAAAGCAGACTTTAACCCGTTTACAGCATAGTAGAACTTGATCGGACGCCGCATAATGCGGCGCTTAGGAGAGTCTACATTTTTGCACAGGTTATTATTTATAAAAAAGACAGGAACTGAAACAAAATAAACAGAACTCCCTTAATTTGGAAATGAAACAATCAAAATGAGATTTGTCCGAAGACCAGTTTTTTAGCCATATCATAAGGGTTCAGTATACTTTACTTACGGCCATAGTGTAAAGGCATTTCTAAAAATATCTCGTGATAAGCTCACAAAAACATTTTACCATAATATGCAAGATTTTGTTCTGAATATTTTAATAAGTAAACTCATACACTGATCATAAAGAAGTGATTTATTATGCAATGTCATATACGCAATTTATCAAGCTAAGACACCTCTGATACACAAAAAAGATAAATATAAAGATAAAAGAATACGTCCATTCCGTTCTCCATCAAGGGAAATTGTGGATACTGGCGCTCGGACAGGAATATGCCGAACGATGATGACGACTTTATATCAATGAATAATGAGTTGTGTAAGCTCTGACCTAGGAAACAGAATCACACAAACCCATTCTTTATACTATTTTAGCATTACTAATCATATCTACTTTCTCTCTCACACCCCGACTCTCTCTTTCTCTCTCTCTCTCTCTCTCTCTCTCTCTATCTCTCTCTCCCCCCCCCCACACACACACTCTCTCTCGCTCTCTATCTGAGTCTGCCATTAATTTGTTAATTTGCCAATAAATGTCCTTTATACTATATATTTAACTAACGGTAAACTGCAATGTTAAACAAAAGTGTTCCCTTTTGTCTGGAAATATAATTACATATGAGCGTAACTGGGTCGGCAGTTCCAAAAACAAAGACTAGCACATACAAAGGGTCACTTAAATGTTATTTCATTTTATAAATGATATCTTTCAACTTACCGCTCGTTTTCCTCGTGTAAGCATTGCCATCTCTAGAGGGAGCAATAAAATTTCCGTAAAAGATCTTAAAGTTCTCCAAAAACAATACTTTGTTTACAGCCGTCCACGTGTTCGACGATCGGAAAGGCTCGTCGATTTTCGGAAATTTCCGTATAAAACACTGAGGCTTCAAAACTGTAGCTTTCATTTCGATCAGTTACGATATCCGATTTATTAAAGTAATTATCGAGTTAAGAACAGAAGAAAACAATGCATTCACGTATAAAACGAGTTATCAAGTAAGATCTGCTGGGATATATTCCTTTTTGCATCTAAATATTCTGGAAAAACCTTCTGTCTCGGAAAGGTCGTACTAATGTATATCTTCGTAAACAAAGAATTTAAAAAAAACCCATCTAAGATCGACAATATTCGGTTACCCGCTCCATTTCACACCTTAAGCTATTAAAAACATTGGTTTTGTTCGTTTTATTTAAGGTTTGCTGTATTAAGAAGAACTTTATTATGGGTTTACTTTTCCGCGACAGCAACATATATCTCAACCGCGACAATTGTCGCGGAAAGGTTGATAAACTGTATCGGAATGGTAGGATTTGTGAAAATATATATATATATATATATATATATATAGAAATGTTTGGAAAGTAAACAGAAAGACAATAGAAAATAGAAAGACAATAGAAAGATTCCTTTTCCACTCCATGGGACCGTAAGAATTAATTATGCTTTTCGATTGGCTAATGCTACTTTGGTCTATTGGGTTATATTTCAAGCAATAACGGGGTGGAAAATTGTATAGCCTTATTCGTGCGAAAGAGGAAATGAGCAATAAAGCGGTTAGACGTGCCTCCAGTACACATTTTAGAGGCATTTGCTTTACGCGAAAATTTCGTTATGTTGTTCATTGGAAAAGACGACATGTATTCAATGTGATCTTTCCTAATGAATCACCAGCTTCGGTGTTTAACAGTGAAATCGAAGCTGAAGCATTAGTTAAAGAGACGGTCCCACAACCACCTGTCTCCTAATGCTGTGTGCGTTGGTGTGTTCATGCGTGCGTGTGTGCGATGGTGTGTGCATCTGTTCGTGTGACTGCGTATGTACGGAAGTCTTCCTATGTACGGAAGTCTTCCTATCCTCTGTGTGTGTGTGTGCATTGGTGTGTGCGTTGGTGTGTGCATCTGTTCGTGTGATCGCACATGGGTGGATGTCTTCCTACCCTCTGTATGTGTGTGTGTGTTAGGCAAAGACTCAGATATAACAACCATAAACTAACATCAAGCAACCTCTGCAAGACAGAGATTTTTTTGTTTTGGGTATGCAAAATTAACATAGAGTAGACAGAGATCAGTTAGAACATAAGGCTTTCTCAGCACGAGGCTCAAGTAATATTAACATTTAAGGAGAAATACCTGCTTTCATCATATACAAAGTATTCGTATACAAAGTATAAACCCTGATCTCTGCGTTCTGCATCTCCTGACTGGTTCTGCACTTAATATTCGCTTACGCCTACTGCCCCCATAACAGAGCATCTGCAAACAGTGAAGCCGCAATAGTATCAGCTACTGTTGCATAACACACCCGGCGCAGTATTATCTGACCTCTGCATGGCCCGGTCAATCTGTCCATCCAAATTATCGTCAGTTTATCAGTTACGCAGTTCAATTAACGTTTTTGTTTCAGTGACAGGAATTGTGATTAATCATGATTTTTAATCTTTTAAATATTTTAACGTACTTATTTATGTTTACTTTGGCAAATGGGATTGAAAATATTTTTCCACTTCATTGTAATGAAGACATTTCAGCTACTGTTGTACATTGCAGATGTTTGCAAAAAGGAATTTACAAACTTATAAATTTAAAAAAATCTGTAACCACTTTTATTTTTGATAGGTTAACAGACAGTAAAATATACCTTCCTGAACATGTTAACAAATTAATTATTTCTTCATCCGTATTTGATAGCTATGAACCTTGTAATCGCTTAATGTCATCATATCGGACGGTAATTATCTGCATGAAAACTTAGTTTCATTATGGTACATTAAAAAGACAAAAAATCTTATGGCACCAAAATCAGTGTGTTGGTAAGGCAATTGAAATCACACAAAATAGTTTTCAGGCCTTATTAAACAAACAGAACTTAAAATTTAACAGAACTTGCCTTTGTATTAAAACATACTAGAAAAGAGCCCGCGCAAGCGCGGAAATATTTCATGATGGTCAAGTTTATATACAAAAAAAGCGAGTTTTAATTTTTCAATGTAAATGGCCTTAGGCCCAGGTGAAGAAATAACCTTTACCATGAATACTCACTAAAGCTTCATTTACCTAATTAGTTGTCTGCAGCTACAAACTGTCAGGTTGCAGACTGCATTGTTTCTAAAATTTTTTTTACTTTTTTCACTTTTTCCTATAGAAAAACCTAAGTGACTCAAAAGTTGACCTTGCCGTAAAACAGATCAAGGTCATCCCAGGGTCATCATTTATATAAATTTTGTTGAGCTTTTGGGTCCCTGATGCGACATGCTAAGTTTCAAGATCATAGGATTTGTGGTTTTGGGGGAGAATTGGTTGATTTGATGCTTCACGTCCACGGTAAACAGCTAAGGTCATGTCGGGACGGTCAGTTAACCTAACCACACTATTCCTGGGCAGGCTTAGACCTCCTAAGCGGTTA
Source organism: Ctena decussata (assembly GCA_963989385.1). NCBI lineage: Eukaryota > Metazoa > Mollusca > Bivalvia > Lucinida > Lucinidae > Ctena > Ctena decussata. The sequence goes on from OZ022509.1 coordinate 53,665,077, forward strand.
ACCAGTACCAAGTGCACAAACTTTCGCCAGTAACTGACAACTGCCCTTCTTGAATAAGCGGAAGGAGAAACGAAAGTATGTGGCCAGACCGGGTTTCGAACACAGGACCTCTGACTTTTGATTCAGGTGCCCTACCGACTGCGCTACGCGGCCAGGCGTGGTTCTTGGGGAGAAGATTTTTGAAAATTTTTACCATCTTGGTTATGTGACCTGTCCTGGGTATTTTTTTTCTGGAAAAATTGGGTCCTGGAACGTTTTGGAGGAAAATATTCAACCACGCTGAAGAATACAGCCTTATTTAGCTTCGTTGAATCATTGAAATTGATTTGTCTGCTTCGCTGGAAAAAATGCCCTTTCTTACCTGGCGCATGTGTGTTAACCTTAGACATTTTTAATTTTTGTCTTTTCGAAAGTTCAGTTCAGTTTGAATTCTCCTAACGACGTTCCCCAAGTGGCTCAGCGGTACGTAACCATAGCCGCACACACTTGGCGCCGTGTGTCCGTCCAACTTTTCGAAAGACCATGTGCGTTGAGCTTTATTCTTCAATGGGCGAGTTCGATTGGCTACTCGTATTGACTATCGTTCTGGAAGAAAATGGGTCGTTTCGAGCCAGGGCCGTCGGGACTATGACCATTTAGTTCTTCATCCGTTTAGACATATGAGCAAAAACACAAAAATAAATCGTTATTTTTGGGGAATGACGTAAGTTCATGGGTCGGATTTTTGCATTAGAACCTGCTAAATTTGGACTTGCTAAGCAGAGCGCCGATATAACGACGCAGAACCGAAACGACCAGATTAATTTAAAACGTGTATTCGAGTACACGATAATTTCACTCGAACGCACCCATTGTTGACAAAAAAAAAAAAAAAAAAAAAAAAAAAAAAAATCGACCAATAGTCGAAGTTTCTAGATAAATACTTGGGAGAATTTAAAATGAAAAACGAATTTAATTCCCAAATTCTTTTAACGTCTTAAGTTTTCATTTTGGCCTAAAAATGGTATATATGGTTGTCTTAATGAGTACATGAAGATTTATGAGAACAAGTGGTCATGGTCATTCTTTGACTTTTGACCCCAAACTCATATTTTGACAATTTCAGACATGATAAGTAAAAGCCACCTTGCCAATTGTTCAGGTGAGCGATTCAGGGCCTCAGGGCCCTCTTGTTTACTTTATGTATTATTTCTCATAATTAAAGCTTTCTTTTACACATTGATTTGTTACAACCAAACTTTAAAGTTGATTTTTGATTTGTTGCAATCAAAGTTTAAAGCTGATTTGTCCTATCTTAGGGTTGAGTGGAAGAAAAAGAAATTGCCCTATCTTAGGGTTGAGTGAAAGAAAAAGAAATTGCCTCTGACACCACAAAATCTATTCATAGAAACCTTGAACTCAACAAGAGTAACGTGCATATTTGGTGATAATTTATTTGTCCTTAAAAAAGTATGGTTGCGGGAATTCATTAGAAGAGCTTTTGGCAAGTTGCTTCTAATGAATACCCACAACTTATGTTTTTAAGGGGTATTCATTAGAAGTGCCTCAGTGAGGCAAATCTAATGAGTACCCACAATGTATGTTTTTAAGGAGAATTGACAACATTTCTCCTCAAGTTATCACCAAATATGCACATTATCTCTTGCATTGCTTAAGGCAACAGTTTTCTACAACATCTCCAGTAGTAAAGAGCGGGCTTCGTTGCTAACCAAATTTCAATGTAAAGTTAACGGGGGGAAAGAGCTCAAAACCGAGCGAGTTGTTTATATCTATTTATTTTCGAGCACCGGTGGTCGTTAAGGAGGGCGTGATAGTTAATCTGGGTTAACAAACGTCTTAAGTATATAGCATATTTACAATCGACAGTATTGTGTGTAATTATGCAAAGAGCAAATACAGAAAATGTGAAACAACAATAATCGTTTACTAAACTCCCGTCAATCACTTGGTACAGAGTTTGTTTGTTTTTCTATCCATATACAGTCAATCCTGACTTATGCATGCCATTTTGCGGGATTTTCGGAGTTGAAAATTTGGGGGAAATTGTTTCGTCCCTGCCAAGGGTACTCATCAGGTGGCTTGTATGGCTACCACTACAGGTTTTTTTTTCTTCTTTTTTTTAATTAACATGTCTGTTCATATTTATACATTTGTATTATTCACAGTGTGTCCATCATAATATCTATCGTATCCACCACCGATAGCTACTTAAACATGTCCACTAAACCCTCCTGTCTGCTGGATCTCTATAAGTTGATTTTGAACATACAACCTCGCGGCTTCAAAGTCTACACATTGTCCGGCTTCATTTCTGAATTTGAAATTTCCCGTCCTTAATCTCCAATGGATTCTTTGTAGCATTTTTTCTTTTGTGATCAAAAATCCATCAAGTCCCTCAAACCATATGCGCCAATTTCTCTTTGCCAGTCTATGTTCCCTTACGCAAAGAACATTTGAAATTTTCACGTAAAATGGTTTTCTGCAAAATGGACATTTATCCATTCGCCTAGAACATTGCCAACACAATAGTTCCTTGCATTCACAATTTTTTTCGAACAATCCGTGAGGTATTTCATAGCAAACGCCGCATTTGTCGTTGTCACTGAGTACATCTAAAGGCAGACCTAAATATTCTTTAGCTTTAGTCATATCTATAGTTTTATTCCGAATCTTGCGATCAAGCGTTACCAAGAAGTGTAGTGTTCACTAGCTTTTGCTTCTATATATGCGTAGTGTTATGTGATATTTAATTTAAGGATGCCTAGTGATGATCCCATTCAAAATATTTATTGTCTGTCACAAACCACGTTATGTGGCAAAATATTTACTGTCTGGCACAAACCACAGTATGTGTCCGTATTAATTTATTCTTTATTGTAATAGAAACTTTAATTTAATTAGTCCAGACGATTATATTTGCTTATATATTGTGCATCAGACAATCGGGTAAACATAATGTAAGCATTAGTGAACTTTATAACTTACATCATCATTCATCGTCACAAATTTGTCTTATTAGAAATTAATTCAATCAGACCTGAACAGATCTCTATCATTTTATGTTAATAAATGAAAAATGGAAGAGATAAAAATATGTAAAGATTTGTTCCCTCAAGATTATGGGCGTCCCGTGGATTTTTGCTCTGATATAAATTTTAAAAGTAAGTCATAAGAAGTCAATTTTTTTATTCACGCTACATTATCATTCTTTTCGGGAAGTAGTTTTATTCTCCCCTTCGGATGGCGACAGAGTTCGCCATAAAGAATGTCGAATCAGTCCCATTATACCCCGCTCTCCTCTAAATTCCGCATAATAAGTTAAATTATATAACGATGGGTCAGTTATCGGTCAATTAGATGTAAGAGGGGGTCTTGAAACGGATATCTTTGGGTTAGTCCATTATTGTAGTGTATCTATATCGATTGAATTTTTTATATGTGTCTCTCGGATTTCATGAAAAATTCTCCGTTTTATCTTTTTAATATAGCGACATTTATATATAAATAATTGCAGTATTAAATGATGATAATATCCTAAATCCTTTAAAAAAATTCTTGTTCTATATCTTGCCTACCCCATAAGTATAAATCAACTGATCCGTGTTAGTTAAGTTATTTTGTACACATTTAGGCTGATGTTAATGACGAAGTATAGCGTGCAAAATGCAGCACCTCTTCTGGATTTTTATGTGGATACCTGCTGGTGTCATGTTTGTTTTGAATCAGCACACCTGTATGGTAGATGTCAGTGAGCTCGTGTGCTCATCCATGGATTATGCGGGGACATACAGCGTTGACAGAATGCTGTCATCCATCACAAGCATCACATTCCTGACTATAGGACACGGAACTGTACTAGACCTAAGAAAAGAATTACCCGACCTGACGACTGTTATTGTAAAGAAATCTGACCAGGACCATGAAACATCATGCAGTAGTATTAAAGTTAATGACCACGTCCAGGTCATTGTGTCCGGTCAGCAATGCGTAAGTTTACATATACATGTATTTATTTACTTTTCCACACATACATGCGCAAACACGGTTTCATTTTGGAGTGTATTTTTTTTAAACTGAACAAGTGTTACTAGAGTAGCTCATAAGGTACAATACATTTAAGAACGAAATATTCAATCTTCGATTTACATATTTTTTTTCAATTTAAGTTTAAACTGATTGATTACCTGTATACGCTTATCAGATATTTCTATGTAGTTCTTTTTGCTTTCAGTCATCACCAACATCACAACACAAACTGAAGCAAGTTCAAATACAGTGTCCACCATCCTCCGTACGACCACCCACCTCCCTCCCACAGATCCAGACATGCAACCCACACCAAGCTACTATTCTCCTAGACCTCCATCTGACCACGTTGATGAACCCAGCTATTTATCGTATAAGATAGCTGCCATCATATTAGCAGGTTAGTTGAAAAAAATTAAAAGATATTCACAAATGATATAAAATTTATGATAAAGGACTCTGTAGCTCAATGAGTCACTGGTTTCTTTCTTTTTCTACCGGGAAATCTTCTCATCCAACTATAGGGTAACTTTGCATATTCAGTGAAATACTGACAAAAATGTCCTAAAATGCAGTGCATGTCAAATTTATTTAGTCCTTTGTTTCTATCATTCACATCCGCGGATCCAGAAAAGTTTCTCGGGGGGGAGGGGGTGGGTGGGTCCAGGTTCACACCAGGATGAGTCCGACCAAGTTTAACCATTTTAAGACACCCCACCCCCTCTTGATCCGTTCATGATTCATATATTTCTTTTTTTTTTTGTAGGTTTTATTGGTTGCATGCTGCTCTTACTCATACCAATAATGAAAACGTTTTCAAACAAGGCCATATAATACCGCACTTGAACTGAGTCTTTGATATACAGGTATGTAATGTTTGAAATGAATAGTAGCTCCTCTTTTTTGTTGCTAGAATAGTTTCGTTTATATATTTTTCAGTTTGCCTGGGATTGTATGCGTCGGGATTTATCACCAGATACATTATTAAAAGAGTTTGTTGCAAGAGAGCACGCAGCACTTCAATAGAAGATGTGATTCAATTTGAGGCCTTTAAAAACAGATAAAAAAAACACCCCAGAAGTCTTAAATTCAGAAACCTCCATTTCAGGTCCTGCGACTGTGATTTTCATCATATACATTCGATCTGTTCAAATCAATCATCATCATCCTATTCGACATCATCGCCCCATCCGTCCAAGAAGAAGAAGACACCCCCTTTGGAACCATCATGTCGCCATTCCCATACTCAGAAGGGGGTGATCGTAACAGAAATCCGCCTAATAGATATCAGTCATGACATTATAAAATTATTCATCAATTAAAAAAAACAACTTCTCTAGTCAAATAGACACAGTGCTCTAGATAAGAGGAGTATTTGATGATAATTCAAGGATAATTTTTCTTATATTCCAATGAAAACATATATTGTGACCCCTCATTAGAACCATCTTGTTGAGACGGAACTAATGAGTGGTCACAAGATATGCTTTTATGGAGAAATATGGGAATTTATCCCTAAAATATCCCTGTTACCCCTTTTTTATCTGGAGCACTGTAGTCAACAAGTTTCCATTAACTTTTATTTCACATTCATATAAAGGGTCTTATTTTACTACTGTTCATTTATTCAGTGCCATATGGATTATTTACTCAACAAACATTGGATGTGTCTTTCACTTTATTGAGTCAAACATTTGAGATTATTTGGTCGACTGAAATTTTGTGATCTTCAATAAGTTTTCTCCTTATACCATTTTTTTTATAAAACATGTCTTTGCTCACCTCATATGTGCATGAAATTTAAACTGTTCATATTAAACTAAAATGGAGCAAGTATTTGTTTCAAATACAATCAATGCTCAAGTTAAATGCTTTTAAAAGATATTAACCTTTTTAACAAAATATAAACCTTTTCTACATTTTTACCATGTATTACTTCCATGTTAATAATGCAAAGTTAATTTTATAAAATGCCGTACCTTTCAGTTTTGTTTATATTTTAAGTAATATGCAACCTTCATGACGCTAATGACCCAGTGGGTTGACGCGTCGTTAAACTTTAAATCATCATCATCATCATCATCGCAGAAAGTCTCATCAATGCTACCTGGCTGGCATTACTGAATGTTAGTGATTGTAAATATGTTGTTTTGTTGTTTTTAGCTCACCTGAGCGTGAAGTGCTCAAGGTGAGGTATTGAGATCTGTCTTTGTCCGTCGTCCGTCATCAACTTTTGATTTAAACTACTACTTCTCCAAAACTGCTGGACAGATTTTGAAATAATTTCACATGAAAATCCTCTGGGTGATTATCTGTACCCCATGACCAACTCTGTATATCTTCTCTTGGTAGGTAGATAAACATAATATTACCTACCATTTCATTCATACAATATGGATCAGGTGAGCGTTGCAGGGCCTTCATGGCTCTCTTGTTTCTGATACAAATGGCGTAATCTAGCATATAGTCTTTCAATGATCTGAGAAGTGTCAAAGATTAGACAAGACTAATTCTGTCACTTCAAAAAGAAAATAAAATACTCTGTTTTTTTCATCAGTTAAGCACAGTGGAAGTATGTCATTCACAAGGAACTAGTTGGAATATCTTGTTCCTCCCTAGTATATGATATGATATTTAAAAGTCTCGTCTAATCCTTGAAATTTCAGAGGTCAATACTGTTTCTCAGGTACAGTGTTTAGAATTTATCACGAAGTGTTCAATGAATAAAAACATTTTGCAGGTGTTGGTTGTAATCCTTTCTTGCACACAACACCATTGCAATATTTCATGACTTTACCTTAAATCATTGCATAAATGTCATTTGAGTAAAGAAGTATATAAAGTCATAAGTTGTTTTAGAAGATGATTTACATATCACTCGTTATAAAGTAGAATTATACTATCTTTATACACTCTGTGGACATTGCTAATCTCACCCACATTCATTTAGTGTAGTGTTTTACTTTACGATATGTATAGAACTGGAACTTATCTGTGCAGATATGAGATTTTGTCTTATCAACTTACAGTACTACACTTTCCCCAGAGCAGCTTCCACCAGTTGGAAGTAAACATCAGTGTGTGTCTGTAAATCTCCATTTGATTTTTTAGCTCACCTGAGCCAGCGGCTCCGGGGGAGCTTATAGGATGGTAAGGCTCCGGCGTCCGTCCGTCCGTCCACAATTTCAAACAACTTCTCCTCTGAAACCGCTGGGCCAATTGTAACCAAATTTCATATGTAGCCTCTAGGGGACTTAGGAACGAAAAGTTGTTCAAACGGTCCTGGTCACATGACCAACATGGCCGCCACGCCCAAATATGGTAAAAACCTAAAAAAAATCTTCTTCTCCAGAACCAAATGGCCGATGGCCTTGAAACTTGGTATGTAGCATCGGTACGCGAGTACTACCAAGATTGTTCAAATTATGACCTTGGGTTAACCTTGACCTTTTTTACGATAAGGTCAAATTTGCATTCTGTAGCTTTTATATGGGAAAATGCTAGAACATAAGATTTCTTGGAAACTGTTGAAGATTTAGACCTGAAAATTGGTATATACAGTCATCTGAATGAGTACATGAAAATGTATGCGTACAAGAGGTCAAGGTCATTGTTTGACCTTAGACCCTGGTCTCTCATATTTTGACAATTTCACACATCTGCTCAAAAGCCACAGGGCAAATTGTAACCAAATTTCATACAGAGCCTCTAGGGGGCAGAGGAACAAAAATTTGTTCAAACGGACTGGGTCACATGACCAAAATGGCCGCCATGCCCATATATGGTAAAAACCTTAAAAAATCTTCTTCTCCAGAACCAATTGACCGATGGCCTTGAAACTTGGTATGTAGCATCGGGTACACAAGTACTACCAAGATTGTTCAAATTATGACCTTGGGTTGACCTTGATCTTTTTTACGGTAAGGTCAAATTTGCATTCTGTAGCTTTTAAATGGGAAAATGCTAGAACATAAGATTTCTTGGAAACTGTTGAAGATTTAGACCTGAAAATTGGTATATACAGTCATCTGAATGAGTACATGAAAATTTATGCGTACAAGAGGTCAAGGTCATTGTTTGACCTTAGACCCTGGTCTCTTATATTTTGACAATTTCACACATCTGCTCAAAAGCCAAAATTGTAACCAAATTTCATACAGAGCCTCTAGGGGGCAGAGGAACAAAAATTGTTCAAACGGACTGGGTCACATGACCAAAATGGCCGCCATGCCCATATATGGTAAAAACCTTAAAAAATCTTCTTCTCCAGAACCAATTGGCCGATGGCCTTGAAATTTGGTATGTAGCATCGGGTACACAAGTACTACCAAGATTGTTCAAATTATGACCTTGGGTTGACCTTTATCTTTTTTAGGGTAAGGTCAAATTTGCTTTCTCTAGCCTTTATATGGGAAAATGCCAGAACATAAGATTTCTTGGAAACTGTTGAAGATTTTGACCTGAAAATTGGTATATACAGTCATCTGAATGAATACATGAAAATTAATGCATACAAGAGGTCAAGGTCATTGTTTGACCTTTGACCATTGTCTCTCATATTTTGACAATTTCACACATCTCCTCAAAAGCCACACGGCCAATTGTAACCAAATTTCATATGGAGCCTAAAGGGGCTGAGGGAATGAAAATTTGTTCAAAGGGTCCTAGTCACATGATCAACATGGCCGCCACGCCCATATATGGTAAAAACCTAGAATCTTCTCCAGAATGAATAGGCCGATGGCCTTGAAACTTGGTATGTAGCATCAGGTACCCCAAGTTCTACCAAGAATGTTCAAATTATGACCTTGGGTTGACCTTGACCTTTTTTTACGGTAAAGTCAAATTTGCTTTTTGTAGCTTTTATATGGGAAAATGCTAGAACATAAGATTTCTTGGCAACTGTCCAAGATTTAGACCTGAAAATTGGCATATACAGTCATCTTAATGAGTACATGAAAATTTATGTAAAAGAGGTCAAGAGTACATGAAAATTTATGTACAAGAGGTCAAGGTCATTCTTTGACCTTAGACCCTGGTGTCTCATATTGTGACAATTTCACACATCTGCTCAAAAGCCACTGGGCCAATTGTTACCAAATTTCATACAGAGTCTCTAGGGGTTGAGGGAACGAAAAATTTGTTCAGTCTTGGTCACATGACCAACATGGCCGCCATGCCCATATATGGCAAAAACCTTTACAAATCTCCTTCTCAAGAACCAAGTGATCGATGGCCTTGAAACTTGGTATATAGCATCAGGTACTTAGTACTATCAATATTGTTCAAATAATGACCTTGGGCTGACCTTGAGCTTTTTTAAGGCTAGGTCAAGTATGGGAAAATGGTAGAACATAAGAGTTCATGTCAAGTTTAGAAGATTTTTGCCTAAAAATTGGTATAAACAGTCGTCTTAGGCAGTACATGGAAGATTTGCGGGCACAAGAGGTCAAGGTCATCCTTTGACCTCTGACCCATGTCTCTCATATTTTGACAATTTAAGACGCCTCCTCAAAAGCCACGGGGCTAATTGCAACCAAATATCATACACAGCCTCCAGGGGCTGATGGAACAAAAATTTATCAAGCAGTCTAGGTCACATGACCAACATGGCCACCATACTCAGGTGAGCGGTTCAGGGCCTCAAGGCCCTCTTGTTGATTTTCTCACACTTAGGTTATGTTTACTCTGTGGAAAGTGAAGTACTGCTTATTCAATAACATGTCTTTCATCAGGGAAAGTTAGCATTTTGATAGGATTTCTCATTCCATTTTGTATATAATCTTGTTGCTTATTCAAAGTGTTTATTGATATTATTGTTTGTACATTCCGTGATCATTGTGAATCTCAGGGACATACATTTAGTGTAGAGTTTTGTTAATGCTAAGTATACTGCTCATTCAGTGTAGTGTTTTAATTTACGCTAAGTATAGTGCTAGAACTTATCTGCGCAGATATGAGATGTTGTCTTATCAACTTACAGTACTACACTTTCCCCAGGGCAGCTTCCACCAGTTGGAAGTAAACATCAGTGTGTGGCTGTAAATCTCCATTTGATTTTTCGATTTTCTCACACTTAGGTTATGTTTACTCTGTGGAAAGTGAAGTACTGCTTATTCAGTAACATGTCTTAGAGTAGAGTTTTGTTAATGGTAAGTCTAATGCTGGACCTTATTTTTTTGCAGACATGAGATTTTTCTTATAAAATCAGTCATTAACATGTCATTCAGGTAAAGTTCGCATTTTGATTGGTTTGCTCATTCCATTTTGTATATATAAACTAGTTGATCATTGAAATAGTTTATTGTTTAGTATCTTACCAAATTCTCAGTTTACTTTTTTATTTGTCAGAGGTGTTAGAAAAAAATTATCTTCTTGTTCCCCATACAGAGAGGTTCTCATTTGCTCTAATTACTGTTCGCCCAAGTTCCGACATTTCTAGTCCGAGTCCTTTGAAGTCCAATATTAAATATATGTGAGTTTCAAGTTTCAGCCATGTTGTCACAACGTTCTTTTCAAGGTTGAAACTTGAGACACGCATATAAGTTTGAGCTCGAACTAATAATTGAAGTGCACCTCGCAATGTTCATTCACTGTGACGAATAAGTCTACTCGTTGACACTTTAGTGTCACCCTACCAACAACAATAGTCCCATTTTGTACACTGAAAGATCAAAATTTACATGAGACCATGTTGTAGCACGTTAAATGGAAATCAGGATGAAATACCTATAGTACCCTATTGTACTACGATATCACGGACAGTTTGTATTAACTGTTACAAACTGATTTACCTTTAACGTGCTACTTCGTAGACTCGTGCAATCTTGGATCCTTCGGAGGACAAAATCAGTCTATAGTACATACCTAGATACGTCCTGCGTAACACATGGACATTCACAGAAGACATGGGGCGAACCATCTGGTCTATACCAATGGCAATCGTTGCCATTATCTAGTACATTATTTTTAACATCAGAATGGTCAAAGGTAGTAAGCAAATGAATAACCAAGTTATAGAGAGGGGGAAAAGAAAAGAAGGATGTACTCAGTATAGAATCTATTGATGTTTAAAGAATTGTCAAATTTTACTACATTACTATTGATACATCAATAGTTTTGTACAACCTTTGATCATTCATTGTTCAAAAATAGAAAAAAAAAACGAAGAAAATCTGTGTAAACTTATTTCAAGTCTGCAGATTTTTTACCTCGTGAGCAATAACTAAATAAGCGTGATTCAGGTTAGAGGGGTGGAATTAGAGGATAAAGGTTACACGGGGTATGTTTAACGGGTATTTATCAACATTGTATTACATTTTGTCTATCAGAAAAATACACCTGAAACACGCACATTTATTTATTGCTTTTGTGGACAAATTGATTGTAGAAAAAGGTGACAAAGGGAGTTAAACAACAAAGATCTGAGTTGTTTTATATTTACTGCACAATCTTCTTATCAGCATTTAATGAATTAACATTCCTTCGCGGCAAGGAAGATGGAATCCTCCGAAGTCTTACATTCTATTATTGACTGCTTGAGTTCGTCATTACTACTCTCTTTGAGTATAGGCCTAATCAAGACCTTATTCAGTTTTTGTGACACCTTTTCTGCCAGCGCGAGGCAGTCTTCTTGTTTGACTACTTCTTTCGCCTCTGTGAAGAAGTAATCCACCTGTCGCTCCCAACAGGGTGGTTCCTCACCCAGACACCCGTTTGTTCCCATGTGTTGCTCCTGGGATGGGTGTAGGATGTTGCATCCGTCGCAAAACGGTCTCTGTAAGTTATGCAACAGAGTGATCTCTTCCATGATTAGGACGTAATAGCATTTGGTCATTATGTCCGATGATTCTTGCTGGAGGTTTTCTATTTCTTCGTTTACTAGGCTCAGGGTACTCCTCAGTTTTCTAACGACTTTCTGTGGCAATCTCACGCCGGATTTAGTGGGTCTTGATAAACCACCTAAAGAAAAAAAACAGTAAAAAGATAAGTTTTATTAGTGTTATGTTTTTTGGTTTTTTTGGATTTAAGGGTACAATGAGACATGTAGTTTTTACAAAGTAAAAAAAGTGACAAAAAATGTGTGAAACTTATCAATAAGAGTATTTAAAGGATGACTGTATTGATGACTGGCATTCGTGGGTAATACGTCATCATTATAAAATATAGAAATTATGTTTAAGAGAGAGAGTGAGAGCTTAAAATATAATGAATGTAAATTCTTACCGTAATTGAAAAACTTTCTAACATCTAATGCCATAGATGAGAACTTGTTGTCTAGAGTTCCCCATATCTCTTGCCCTAGATCGAAACTGAATGACACCTTTTTCCCACTCTTGGCGTACCGTTCACAAAGCAGGAGTATTTTTTCCATTTGTGCGGACAACTTGGTGACACATGACATGTCCAGCATTATTTTTTTCTCCGTTGCACCGTCTTTCTTCATCATTCCCATGAAAAAGTCCTCGTATAGAGTATCATAAATTAACTGTACCATAATGGTATCCTCATCATTCAACATCCAAGACGGTAGTTGAACATCGTCCGGAATTTCTAGGCTGTCCCCTAACTTAATTACTTTTGATGAAGTTGTTGATGAAACTTCAGATGAAGATCTCTTTATCACAGACATGTTTACGGGAAGGTTAAAGTTTAACTTAAAATTCGCTGAGTTTTAGAATTTTAAATTCGCTGAGAATTAGAATTATCGAGTGAGGAAGAACAGACGAACTGTCCATATTTATATTCACAGCACGGGAATATTTACGAATGGTATTATACACGTACAATCATGTTTCTTGCAAGTAAAATTTGTCACAATTTCATATAAAAAAAAAACATCATACTACTTGCCTTTGATTATGAGATTTCTGTTCAGTTTAGTTGTTACTTCTTCTCAACATCAATATGATCTACAGTGGCGGAGCTTGAGGAGATTCGGGGGGTTCAAACCAACTTCCCTCTCAGACCAAATTATCTTATTTTCATGGGGATTTTCCGGAAAATTGGTCTAACTGCTCAAATTGAACCCCCTCTGCTAATCTGAAATTCCTGGATCCGCCCCTGGATCTATTTGTGTCTTGTGTTTATTTAAATCTACACTAATGTGCTTGAACAAGACAAAACATTGACAGCATGACTACCATATGAAACATTTAAGGTGTATACTTACATTTGCTCTTTCTGAGGTTATTATTTCCGCACATTTTATATTTTGAGATAAAGATGCTTGAAGACACTAGCATTACAATAAAGATGACAGAATGGGCCAATCATCACTAAGCTATACAGAAAGAAATAAGCAGATACATACACATTCTTGGGCTTTATTTCCACCAAATGCGATTTCGACACTTTGTCCCTGATCTAATATGACGT
>OZ022509.1:53678503-53734272 GCA_963989385.1 Ctena decussata
TATCATTTGTCTTTTCTTTCTCCCTCTCTTTGGGAGTCGGCCTGATATAGACTGCAATAATGTCTCAAAGGGCCGTTAAACCCCAAACAACCAATCAACACAAACTAGAAGGTTGTCCAGGGACAACTGGTCGAGCCCGCTGTTTGCTATAGTGACCTGTAAGTATGTCAAGACTAAGCAACTGCTTCACTCTGGAAAGAAGCCAAACAACATCATGCTTAGCAAGCATATTTCTTCTTGTTTTCAAATTTTCACAAAGGAAAATAAGTAGAAGTGATGATCCAGACAAGCTCAATTTATGACAATTACAATATCTGACCTTCAAGTGTGACCTTGACCTTGAACCTACCCACACATGTATGTGACTTGACACTTCCACTCATCAAGAAGAACAATTGTGCCAAACTATTTTGAAATCCATGCATAAATGTAGAGGTAATGGCTCGGACAAGCTAAATTTTTGGCCATTTTGTCATTTGACCTTCAAGTGCGTCCTTGACCTTGGACCTACCTGAACAAATGTTCCAACGCCACTATGTAGTTAATGTCTAATGTAGTTAAACTGTAGTTGAAGTTATAAATAAGCTAGAGTTACTTACCTTATGTTTGTGCTTTTTCTGAGAAGCTTTGTTGTATAACCGTTTCGTCATTAAAAGTTCCAATTACTCCAGATTTCATTATTGCTGATGTTCCTGATTGGCGTGGTGGCAGCGTTTGTCGAACTCATTGTTGTTATTTACGTTTTATCTGCGGATTTACCTATACAAAGACTAAAATCTTGCAACTTCAGCGGGACCAAAACTAGGTCAAATGATATAGCCTTTATCTGTGGCTACAAATCTGGGAAGGAACTACTCGTAGTTGACTCAATAACTACATATACTTTATACGACACTTTAATCAGAATGGCAGCTCAGATGAGAGCCCCAAAACAATGGTCACTTACGAAACAAGAGACAATCACTTCTTTCGAAGCCTGGAGGCAAAACCTTCAATACACACTTTCTCTGGATCAAAATTTCGCCCCATTTTTGGTTGATGGTTTCTCATGGCAAAAGAAAAGTGCAACTACTCCTCTTAGAGGTTTAACTGATGACGGAAATGATGTCACTGAAGCGCAGCGTCGCACGGCTGCCCAAAAAGTTACTCAGTTAGAACTTATGTTAGGCCAGATTGCCAATTTTTGTCCTATAATTTCGCGAAACACGATTGTAAAGAACTCTACATCAATTTCCAGTATCTAGCATTATGGGTTCCAGTCTACAGGAGCACACTTCATTGATTTTAATTCAATTAAACTCGAACTTGGTGAAAGACCCGAGGATTTAATTCAAAGATTACAAAGTTTTGTTGAAGACAACCTTCATCGGTCGGATGGCTCAATTAGACATTATGGGGTAATCCCCATTGAAGATGAAGAACTCTCTCCATCGCTTGAAAATTTTATAGTGCTTACCTGGCTAAGATTAATTCACAAAGACTTACCAAGTCTAGTGAAGCAACGTTATGGAACAGAGTTGCGATCTCAAACGTTGGCTTCTATAAAACCAGAAATATCTCAAGCCATGGAATCTCTACTAGAAGAAATTACTTCAGCCACAGAAGCTAAAGTGTTAAGAACAGCCTTCAAAAATTCCGCCAGTCTAAAATCTCCAAAGACTGTTATTCAATCAACAAACGATGTAAAACGTCCTGTGTGTCCTTTATGTCAACAGGCAGGTCGTAATAAAATTCACCATTACCTTAGTAAATGTAAATACTTACCAGCAGATGATAAGGCTTATATGACTAAAGTGAGAACAATATCTGGTGCTCAAGATTATGATAGTGACAGTGATGTGCAGTTTGAAAACAGTTTCGAAGCAAGTGGTTCTGACTCTCACACTCATAACCTCCGTGTTATACCATCAACTCGCCTTGTAAGCACCAAACAGTCTCCTCACTTTAAAGCTTTCTACAGGCAGTATCCTGTAAAAATTACTCTTGACACGGGTGCTGAAATCAGCATGATAAAATCGTCAGTAGCTCAGCATATTGGTGCAATTGTGAAAAAGACTACTCAGAGTGCTTTACAGGCAGATGGTATCACACCCCTGGCTATTAAGGGCGAGACTCACATTACTATGACCAGAGATTATACTGACTTAAAGTTAGATGCTCTAGTAGTAAATGATTTAGATGTTGATATCTTGGCAGGCATTCCATTTATGTCAATAAACGATGTATCAGTTCGACCCGCAAAACAACAGATTTTGATCGGTGACTCAAGCATCGTTTACTACGACACTTCTTCCTCAGACCCACATAATCATGTTCGCCGTACTCAAGCATACGTGTTAAAGTCCAAGGCTTCCTCTGTCATTTGGCCAGGAAGTTATGTAGAACTTACTCTACCATCTGACTTACGGCCTGAGTGCACTGTAGCTGTTGAGTCTAGAATTAATAATGTTAAGTCTCCCAAAAAGTGGCCTCCGCCTGGTATCATCGAAGCAGTCACTGGCAAAATACGTATACCAAATAACACTGATGAGCCCCAGTCTTTACACAAGAACGAACATTTCTGCCAGGTTCGACTCACCACTGAAGTCTCTACCGAACATACTGACGTTGACGTACCATTACCCAAACTGTCTACTTCCACAAAAGAATTTCATTCTGACACAGTCACTGTTGACCCAGACAATATATTTCCAAACAGTTACCAGACTAAATTCTGTACACTTGTCCAAGACTATGACGATGTATTTGATTCCAAAATACAATGTTATAATGGTTCATTGGGTTCCTTTGAGGCCACAATAAATGTGGGTCCTGTCCAACCTTCTCAGCGTACGGGCCGCGTCCCTCAATATGCTTTTAGAGCTACAACAGAAGTTTGACGATTTGGAGAACCAAGGAGTCTTTGCTCGTCCAGAATCGTTAGGCATAACAGAATTTTTAAATCCATCTTTTCTCGTCAAAAAATTGAGTGGCGGTTTTCGTTTAGTTACCGCCTTTGCTGATGTAGGCCGCTACAGTAAACCGCAGCCGTCATTAATGACGGATGTTGACTCCACATTGCGTACTATAGCCCAGTGGAAATACTTAATTACATCAGATCTGTCTAGTGCATTTTATCAGATACTCTTGTCCAAATCTTCAATGAAATATTGTGGAGTGGCTACACCATATCGTGGCGTTAGGGTCTATACGCGTTGCGCAATGGGAATACCGGGCTCTGAAACGGCACTTGAAGAACTTATGTGTCGGGTTCTTGGTAACTGCATTCAAGATGGAGTGGTAGCTAAGCTTGCTGATGACTTGTACTGTGGAGGAAATACCCTTGATGAATTGCTTACTAACTGGAGAAGAGTTTTGGAGACATTACATAAATGTAACTTAAAATTATCTCCAACTAAAACCATCATTTGTCCACGATCAACCACGGTACTTGGTTGGGTGTGGTCCCAGGGTACTTTATCAGCTAGCCCTCACAGAGTTGCTGTGTTGTCCAAATGCCACCCTCTTGAGACTGTCCATGGGAACGCGTCCTTCCAAGAAGATAACCAACGTTAAAGATGTTAAACTATATCTCGCAGTAGCTTCAATCGCTAGGGATGGCATGCTAGTTGTACGCCGTAACGAGCCATGTGTTTCATCTACCGAACTTATCATTGTACCTCGTTCAGTTCTGGATGGCCTGATTACAGCACTGCATATAAAACTTGACCATCCTTCGAAACATCAATTCGAACTTGTGATGAAACGTTTCTTTTATGCACTTGATTTGACAAAAGCCATCAACCATTGTTATAATGCTTGTCACACGTGCATGTCACTTCAAAAGTTTCCTGATTCCCTTGTAAAACAATCTTCCGAAGATCCCCCCGAAACTGTAGGAGTTTCGTTTGCTGCTGATATCCTAAAGCGCGACCGACAGCTAATACTCCTCCTGCGTGAAACGGTAACCTCTTACACGTCAGCTTGCATAGTGCATGACGAGAAACAAGACACCCTACGGAATGCTTTGGCTTGTCTTGCTACCGAATTACACCTCCTGGACGGCCCACCTGCAGTTATAAGAGTTGATCCTGCTCCTGGTTTTATCGCCTTAACAAATAGAAATAACGAGACCTTAAAATCTCTTCGTTTGCCTCTTGAGATTGGTCGTGTTAAGAATCCTAACAAGAATCCCGTAGCCGAGAGAGCTATTCTTGAGCTTGAAGATGAAATTTTAAAACAGGAGCCAAGCGGCGGTCCAGTTTCTCAATTAAATCTTGCTATAGCTATAGCAAGTCTTAACTCTCGAATTCGGTATTCAGGTTTATCGGCTAGAAAGTTGTGGACGCAATGAAGCCAATTCACTCATGACCAACTCCCCATTTCAGATGGAGACAATCTCCTTCACCAACATAGGTTGCGCGAGAAAAATCATCCATCCAGTGAAAAGTCAAAACATAAAAGTGGCAAGACCTCTGCTCCTTATAATGTTGAAGTAGGTGATTTAGTTTACCTATACTCCGACAGAGACAAGTCAAGGGCGCGTAATAGGTACCTTGTAGTTTCCACTGACGGTGAATGGTGCTTTATTAAAAAGTTCACTGGGAATCAGTTACGTTCCTCCTCATATAGTAAAGCGTGACGAGTGTTATTTAGTCCCAAAGGAGTGCATTTCAAACTCATATCCCCAGCACAGATACAATAACTTGACTGATGACGAGGACGACGACATGCTGTATACGAATTCATCTCCACCTCCTCCTGTGGATGTACCTGACATCCTTACTATCCCTGTATGAGGGTCACCTGTTCAAACAGACAGTACTGAACAATATGATTATCCTATCATTCTTGCTACCCCGACCGAGGATAACACAGACAGCCAACCTCTTAGTGGCACCGAGTCCACTAACAATACACAAGTCCATGCCCCAGTAGAGTCTAGACCCAGGCGTGAAATCAAACGTCCTAAATACTTGAATGATAATATATTGAAGTAATCTCAATTTTGTTTTGGTATGTTATATTTAACTTTACAGTTACAGTGATCCTGTGTAATTCCATATAACCTAAGATTTTGCTTACATTTAACTGTATTTATTTGTGAAAATTCAATATTTGAATGTTTTTGTACATGTTTCACTTGTTTCTGTTCTTAAAAGGAAGAAGAAGAAGAGAAGTCACGCCACTATGTAGTTAATGTCTAATGTAGTTAAACTGTAGTTGAGGTTACAAGTAAGCTAGAGTTACTTACCTTATTTTTGTGCTTTCTCTGAGAAGCTTTGTTGTATAACCGTTTCGTCATTAAATGTTCCAATTACTCCAGATTTCATTATTGCTGATGTTCCTGATTGGCGCAAATGGTACTTCTACTCAACATGAACAAATGTTTCAACTGGCACTTCAACTCATTAAGGAGAACAATTATGCCAAATTATTTTGAAATCCATCCGTTAATGTAGAAGTTATGGCTCGGACAAGCTCAAGTTATGGCCTTTTTTTTATATTTGACCTTCAAGTGTGACCTTGACCTTGGACCTACCTGATCAAATGTTTCAAAAGGCACTTCTACTCATCGAGAACAATTGTGCCAAATTATTCTGAAATCCATGCATAAATGTAGAAGTTATGGCCCGGATAAATCCGGACGGACGCACGCACTAACGCACGCACGGACATACACCGAACTGAAATTGTAACAACTATGTCTCGCTCACCGCAAGCGGGCTCGACAAAAAGATTTCTTCTTTAAGCAGCGCGGAAAAACCCTGCCTAGACAGTAATTTGTCATCAAATAGTTGTCTGTACATGAAAAATGTGAACCATTTATATAAATTGTTATTGTAGCGCTGTGTTTAACATGGTTTGTGATTTTAACACAATCTGTAAACACTGTAATCTAAATAATGCGGAGCTTAACCACGCCCCTTCAAGGGACATAACTCGCTTGTTGCTAGCGTTAGACAAACTTTCAAAAATATGGCGGCGAAACCAGTAAGACTGCGTGCAACTTTGCAAGATTTGCCGGACGATTTTTCATTGTCGTTCTTTTTGAATGGATCTTCTGTTCTTCTGAAAAGTAAAAGTAAAAGGCAGGGATACAGATATTATGCGGAGAATAGAGAAGCGCGGTGGCTCAGTGGTTAGTGCACTTGACTCTGAAGTCAGAGGTCGTGGGTTCGAGCCTCACCAGAGGTGAAATCTTCCTATGTCCGAACGCGTTTTTCTAGCATCATTTGCAGGGATGATGCTAACAAGTGTGCCGTCCTTCGGATCGGGACGTTAACTGGAGGCCCCCTGTGCAGGGAGAGTCATCCCCTGTGCAGGTTAAAGATCCCTACTATAGCTACATGGCTATATGTAGGCTTTCATCCTGCAACACCGGAGTGTACAAAAGTACACCGTCTGTGTCCCCTTCTGGGGTTAAGGCGTAAATGGAAAAAGGAAAAGGAAAAAGAATTACTTTCACAATGTCAGTATGTTCATTTACGAGGAAAGGACCATTTATTGTAGCACAAAATGTTACTCCAGCTACCGGACGAACGACGAACCGCGCCGACGAACCGCGCAGCGTCTACTTGGAAATCAAACCAACTGATATATCGCTTGCCCATTATTCATGCCAAGCAGGGTAAGAAGAAATTCATTATTTAGCGAGACAGTCCAATTGGTGTTGCTTAATTCTTCGGTTGGCTGGTTACAATAAAGGCATTTCGGACAGTACTAGTGTCCGTGCAACCGGTGACCTATATATACAGATCACTGGTGCAACAAATGTAATCATCGTATTGTTTCAAAATATTCAGTGTAATTATCCTAAAATTTTGACTGCACATTATTGTAAAGACTCAGAATAGATGATAGTTTTTCTGGCAGTTGTGGGTGCCAGTGGTAGTGACCACATTTTTCCTTTTGGTGGGTATTCAAATGACGAGGCTTGCATCAGCCTGTCTGTATGTAAGTCTCTATAGGGTTGTTAGCATGGTGCTACTTTTGTATTATAATTGCTTGTTGGATGACTTGCGATTTTTACGTCCTTTTTAACATTATTTCAGTCCTATCAGGCTGATGGGAGGGTGGTAATAAAGGCTTAGGTCTATGGAATCGGGGACCACTAGAAGAACAGGCCAGCACATAACCTCTGAGCTTCCTGGGCTCCTGCTATTAAACATTAATTGGCTTTTTTGATGACTATGCAGTTTTATTGACCTGCTTTGCGTCAGTCAATATGTAGTTTGCAGGTCAGTAAAACTACATATTCACCACTTTTATTGACCTGCTTTGCATCAGTAAATATATAGGTTGCAGGTGAAAAAATGCAACAAAGATAAATAATTATGTCCCCCCACGGGACATATTGTTTTCAGTGCGGATCCCGTCGGCGTGACAGATTCTTGTATGCGTGATATCTCTTGAACCAAAGGATGGAATTTACCCAAACTTGCATGGATATATCATTGGGACAAGCATATGAGCTGATTAGATTTTGGTGACCTTGACCTCATTTTCAAGGTCACAGGAGGACTTAGATGGCAATTTCTTGTATGCGCGATATCTCTTGACCCAATGGATGGAATGGATACATCATTGTGACAAGTTTTGGAGCTGATTAGATTTTGGTGACCTTGACCTCATTTTCAAGGTCACTGGATAACGAAGATGACAATTTCTTGTACCCAATTTCTTGTATGCACGGTATCTCTTGAACCAATGGATGGAATTTCACCGAACTTGCATGGATATATCATTGGGACAAGTGTAAGAGCTGATTAGATTTTGGTGACCTTGACCTTATTTTCAAGGTCGCTGGAGGACTTAGATGACAATTTCTTGTACCCTCTACATCTCCTGAACCAATGGATGGAATTTCACAAAACTTGCATGGATACCTTATTGGGACAAGTTTTGGAGCTGATTAGATTTTGGTGACCTTGACCTCATTCTCAAGTCACTGGAGGACTTGGATGACAATTTATCTCCTGAACCAATGGATGGAATTTCACCAAACTTTCCTGGATACATGATTTGGACAAGTTTATGAGCTGTTTAGATTTTGGTGACCTTGCCCTTATTTCAAATGTCACATGAGGACTAACATGGCAATTTCTTATACCCACATTATCACCTGAACCAATGGATGGAATTTCGCCAAACTTTCGTGGATACATGATTTGGACAAGTTAAATATCAATTCTCTGTAACTACCAAAAATTTTTAATAGGGGTCCGGCACACATAGTCTCAGAATTAGCTGAATCTTTTGCATGATGTATGATGTCCGTCAAATTTGGAATTGAACTTCTGTTGCCATGGCAACCATCAAAATCTATTTTTGAAAAAATCTGACAATTACTTATATGATTTTTACTGAAATTACAGTAACTTCAGGTCCTGAAAATATAAAAGTACTTAAAAGATTAAAAATAACATACTACTATAATTATATGTTATATATATATATCTATTAACTCAAGAATCCTTTTAAGAATTCTTCACCATACTTCATAGTACTAACAATACGAAATATACTGGTTTCAAAAGATTTCTTGAAATACAAAATTCGGCAAATTTGCTTATTTTTGATCAAGTATATCAAAAGCTGCACCGATGCTTCCGGTATAATCATACTGTAATATTGGAAGAACAATGCAAGTGGAATCAAACCATACAAAAATTAGACTGGGGCAAATGTGTCTTCTTGGGAAAACAAATGACAGAAATTGATCTCTTTTCAGAAAAGCTAAAAATCAAACATATCAACAATGAAGATAAAGTGTATCAAAAATTACAGACATGCTCAACAAAGACATCAATTCCTTGATAAATGGTTTAAACAATAATGATATTTCTGCTTGGTGCTAAAAACAAGAACTTTAAAGACTTAATTCTATTTTTTATCGGTTTTAAACTTCTAAAAACAGCACAAATGAGGGGGTAGGGGAAAAATATCAAATATATTTTCCATATTTGTATATTAGACAGTGTTTAAAATACTTGATCATGGAGAAGTATTGTTTAGAAATAACATGTCATATGCAGACCATTAATTTAAATTTAACATTTGTATAAAGGGCAATAACTCTTTCATTTTTATGTAAAATATGAGGAAATACTCTTATGATGGCCAATTATTGAGCACAGCATTATCTGCAGAGCTAATAGATTTTACAACAATAACAACATACATTTTTGTGTTGACATACATATTACTATATAGCTGTGTTAAGCTCAGCTGTGATCTTGACCAGATTAACATGAGAATTTCCAAGACAAAGGATACAGGAAAGGCTCGGGTTAAAGGAGACAAGGATTGAGAATAAGTGCTTTCCATGTATTTATCATAAGCATATAGTTCTGAAAAATGTCATTTGAATTAGGTTACACAATTTATCTTGTTTACCAAGATAATGATTTAAAATCTCCTTTAGCTTTGACTAAGGGGATAACTGTCTTCAAAATTGACATTTGGGGAGGTAAGTCTTTGGTTTTACAGTTGGAAATTTTGTTTTACGATGATGCGGCAGCAGAGCCGTAAAACGTATGCTGCGACCATAAAACCGACAATTTACCTCCACAAATGACAAGTTTCAACTCAAGTATACCCATTCTAATGCACTTACTCATTTATTCCCCTTTTAAATGAGCATATTTTGATCATTTTTTACACAACAAGCAAGTGCTGTCAGCAATGTTAAACCACATGTCAGCCAATGAAAAACGATGTTGCGTAAATAAGTTGGGCTTCCTGCAGTATATTGCAGGATAAACTATCGCAAATTTACCACGTTATCCAATCAGACGTTGCGTTACATTTGCAAGTCCAGAATGGTTGGTTGTATAGCAGAAATAAGATTTTTGTGTCCGCAGGCAAGTGGAATGGGTCCTCCCAAACCAGGAAGTAGATGACACTAGAAAATTAGTTTTCAGCCGAAGTGCATGAGCCGCCCAGCGACTCAGAATAACATTCACTCAGTGGCCCAGTAGTACTTTGCTAATTCATTGGTGAGATATTATTGGTATTTATCACTATGCCAAAAATTATCAAAATATTCTCATCTGTAAAGCGCTATGACCATTTTCACTAAGTGAGTATGTACAGACAAACAGATGGACAGATACACTTCAGTCCGTCAACTTTTTTTGCGGGCCATGTTATAAACCACTCTAGAAAGTGCCTTCTTTAGAGTAGGTGAAAAATCACATAGCCTGGCTCAACTAAACACCGAATGTATAATTTAAATCTAGCCAGGTTGACATTTCAATTTGTCCATTTGGCATTCATTTTGACAGGTGAGGTAATTTTATTTGTCAAGCACTTAGGGATAACCATCTTCTAAATTGCCATTTGGGGAGGTAAACCGTTACTTAAGGTCATAAATTTCATTTTACTGTAATGGGGTAGAGCAAAAACTGACGAATTACTTCCCAAATGAATTTTTAACACATTTATCCCCATTTTAATGCAGTTATTCACTTGTTTTCCTTTAAAAACGCAAACATTTGCATTAAAACAAGCTCTTTTATATCATGAAACATCATAATAGCGAACTTGTGAAGAAAATTGTGTCGCAATAGAGTAACCAAGAGGGCCAAGAGGCCCTGGATCGCTCACCTGAGCAAAAATGACAAACATTAAAGGAGGGTCATCATTTGAACAATCGTGATACATGTAGTTTGAAACTGTAAAAATATGAGGTCAAAGAATGATCCATGTAGTAATTTAGTTGTTAGACTGCATTTATAAAATTTTGCACCAAAATCTTCTATAATTTCGATTAATTCTTATATATAGGCATTTTCCCATAAAAAAAACACCAGGAAGCATATTTGACCTTGCCATAAAAAAAGTCAAGAGTCAACCCATGGTTATTGTCATAAAAAAGTCAGAGTCAACCCATGGTCATCATTTAAGCAATCTTGGTAGAACTACAGTACTCAGTGCTTAATACCAAGTTTCAAGGCAAATGGTTATTTGGTTCTGAAGGAGAGGATTTTTAAAGGCTTTTTAGCATATATGGGTGTGGCCACCATGTTGGTTATGTGACCTGACCCACTTGAACAATTTTTCCTTCATTCAACCCTTATCATGCCAAATTTCCAGCATCTGGGCCAAGTGGTTCTCAAGAAGAAAATTCTTGAATACTTTCCTATGTATTTCTATAGTACAAACCCAGGACCTCCTGGGGTGGGGCCAGTTTGGATCCTGGAGAAACCACTTGAATAGATTTAGTAAACGACAATTAGGCTTTGCTACGCACCATATTTCAAGCATCTGAGCCTAGCAGTTCTAGAGAATAAATTTTTAAGTTTATTTTATTTTTTGAACACAAAACCCCCCGCCTCAGGGTCTTTTTGGACCCTGAGGCCACCATTTGAACAAACTTGGTTAAAGTCCACCACGCAATGCTTCATACAGAATTTCAAGCATCTGAGCCTAGTCGTTCTGAAGAAGATTTTTGAATAATTTTCAATGCATTTCTATGGTTCAAACCCAGGACTCCCTGCCAAGGGGCCATTTTGAACCCTTGGACCTGCATTTGAACAAACTTAGTAAAGAACCCCTAGCCAATCCTCAATTAAAATTTCCAGCATCTGAGCCATGTGAATCTGAAAATTCTGAAGAAGATTTTTTAATATTTTTCTATGTATTTCTATGGTTCAAACCCAGTATCCCCTTTGGGCAGGGCCATTATGGACCCTGGGGCCACCATTTGAACAAACTTGATAAAGGTTCACGAGGCAATGCTTCATATCAAATTTCAAGCATCTGAGCCTTTCAGTTCTGAAGAAGAATCTTTCGAATATTTTTCTTTGTATTTCCATAGTTTGAATCCAGGACTCCCTGCGGTGGGGTCATTATGGATCCTGGGGCCACCATTTGAAGGAAATTTGTAGAGGTTCACCGACAATGCTTCAAACAAAATTTCAAGAATCTAAGCCTTACGGTTCTGGAAAAGAGGGTTTTTGAATATTTTTCTAGGTATTTCTATGGTTCAAACCCAGGACTCCCTGTGGTAGGGCCATTTTAGATCCTGGGGCCACCATTTGAACAAAATTTATAGAGGTTCACCAGACAATGCTTCATACCAAATTTAAAGCATCTAAGCCTTACGGTTCTGAAGAAGAAGATGTTTTGATATTTTTCTATGTATTTCTTTGGTTCAAACCTAGGACTCCCTGCAGCAGGGCCATTTTGGACCCTGGGGTCACCATTTTCACAAACTTGGCAATGGACTACCAGGCAATATTATATACCAAATTGCAAGCATCTGAGCCTTCAGGTTCTGGAGAAGAAGAATTTTGAATATTTTTCCTTACATTTCTATGGTTCAAACCCAGGACTCCCTGCCTCAGGGCAATTCTGGATCCTGGGGCCACCATTTGAACAAATTTGGTAAAGGATCACTAGGCAATGCTTCATACCAAGTTTCAAGAGTCTGAGCCTTACGGTTTTGAAGAAGAAGATTAATGAATTTATTTCTTTGTATTTCTATGGTTCAAACCTAGGACTTCCAGTGCTGGAGCCATTTTGGGTCCTCCGGCCACCATTGAACAAACTTGCTACAGGACTACTAGGCAGAAGTTTCAAGAGTCTGAGCCTTACGGTTTTAAAGAAGAAGATTTATGAATTTATTTCTTTGTATTTCTATGGTTCAAACCGGCCACCATTGAACAAACTTGCTACAGGACTACTAGGCAGTGCTACACACCAAACTTCAAGTATCTGAGCCCTGTGGTTCTGAGAAGAGGATTTTTGAATACTTTTCTATATATTTCTACGGTTCAAACCCAGGACTCCCCGCCCTAGGGCAGTTTTGGACCCTGGGGTCACCATTTGAACAAACTTGGTAAACAATCACCAGGCAATGCTTCATTACACATTTCTAGCATCTGAGCCTTGCTGTTCTGAAGAAGAAGATTTTTTTTCTATGTATATCTGCCATACAAAACTGGACTCCCTGCCTTGGGGAAATTTTGGACACTGGGGCCACCATTTGAACAAACTTGGTAAAGGACCACTGGGCAATGTTACATTATAGGAATAAATTTGATTATTTAAAATTTTATCAGGGCTCTAGATAAGAGGGAGTATTTGATGATAATTAGGGATAATTTTCCATATTTCTAATAGAAACCATATGATGTGACCCCTCATCTGAACCGTCTTGAGCAGAATTTATGAAAATTATCCCTAATTATCACCAAATACTCCCTCTTATCTAGAGCTCTGTTTTATTGATGTGTAAATGACGGCAAATCACTCACAAACTGAATAGAGCCCAAAAGCGTAATGTTAAGTTTGTAAGGGATTCGCCGGCACTTACATATCGATAAAATCCAAAAAAAAGGAAATTAATTTCTTATAATTCCAACTTTGTCTATCCTAAACTTTTTCTTAGGCTGCATTGCCCATCGGTTTACTACATTGGATTGTTTAGGTGAACAGCTTTGGCAAAGTCAGAGACAAAAGCAGTTCAAGCATAAGTCCCTTTGAAATTATGAATTCTATTTGAACTTACAAACAGCTTTTTCCTACATTTTCATTAATAAGTCGTTTCCTTGCATGAAAATTGGAAACACTCCAAAATAGTCAAAGATTCAACCAAAAATACTGTCGAGGGCACCACCATTTTGAAAATGTTACCAACTGACGTTTGTTATGACGCTGGCATTATGTCATAAATAACGTCATACACACACTTGTTTTGGTCATCTCAAGATATATTTTGTTCTTTCATATGAATTACAAATAGAAAATGTAAATTGCTGAATCATTATGGAAAAATGTGAAAAAGAGGGCCATTAGGCCCTGATTCACTCACCAGGGTACGGTGACCATGTAGGTCATGTGACAGACCGCTTGAATAAATTTTCGTTTCCTCAGCCCCTGGAGGCTGTGTATGAAATTTGGTTACAATTAGCCCAGCGGCTTTTGAGGAGACGTCTGACATTGTCAAAATATGAGAGATATGGGTCAGAGGTCAAAGAATGACCTTTACCTCTTGTCCCCGCATATCTTCCATGTACTAATAAAGACAACTGTATATACCAATTTTTACGCCAAAATCTTCTAAACTTGCCATAAAATCTTATCTTCTCGCATTTTCCCATACTTGACCTTGCCTTAAAAAGGTCAAGTTCAGCCCAAGGTCATCATCTGAACAATCTTGATAGTAATCAAGTACATGATGCTACATATTAATACCAATTCTCTGTAAGCACCAGACTTTTTGTATAGAGGGCCGGAAACGCAAGGTCGGAAGTTCTTTTTCAAACTTTCTCCCTTTTTTTGTTGTCACACAAAAACAAGTAATTTGCACTCCGTTTGCTCATTTACCATCTCGTTGCCATGGTAACCGCGTTTTTCTGTTTTTGCAGAAAAAATGCCAAAACATTCAACAGAAATTCACAATGTCTGCATTTGTATATCTCCAAGAATGGGCTAGGTTTCATCAGAAACTCTTTAAATCTAAAAACTAGGGACTTATGTTATTAATGTGAAACATCAAAACAACGTTGATCCAATGTCTTTGGTATACCTACTGTACTGCAAATGTGGGTGGGGTAACCAGGTATTGCAAAATACAATTTTTAGGCATTTTTAATCATCATGTTTAAACAACGCACACTTCTGTGACACATTTGCATACTTTAACGTCAAACAGGAGGCTGTCCATTTTCAGAAAATGAAAAAAACTGAGTGGGGCAAAGCTGACTTCAGACCGTAACCTTGGGAACAAGCCATACCCCATGCAAGAAAGTACAAACGGAAGGTTACACTATTACCACAGATTTGCAACCACATTAAATGCAATGCAGCTATAACTTGTGATCCTTGTGCTATTGAGATATGTATTCTACTTGATTTGATGAAAATTTGACACCTTAAGGGTTGGGAGGGCTATTTATATCCATTAAAAGGGCCCAAAAAGGGGCAAAGATGGTCAAAATTACCATAAATATCACTCATTCTCACTATGAATCAACAAAAGACAACGCTAATTACTTTAATATTTGTAAGGAAAATACTAGTTTGACATATACTGATAGAAAACATGGCAATGGAGAGCCCTAAATTTCCAGGGATTGAGTCTATAGGGGCCCAAAAGGGGTATGTTTGAGAATATTTTACCAACATAATGACCATTTTTCACAATGGAACACATTACAGCATTTGAAATTATGAAATTGGTTGCAAAGATAGGGCAGACTTATATATGCCACAGGTAAATTTGCAACCGTGGGTGGGGAGGGGATGGGCCCATTTCCTATTGATTTAAGGGGCTCTAAAAGGGACAAAAATGGTCAAAATTAACACAAATCACCAATCCTGTCCACGGACCAACATAAAACAAAACAGTTTACTTTCAAATTTGTAATTAAAATTTAAGTTTGACGCAGACTGATATAAAATATGTCAATGGGTGCCTTACATCTCCAGGCTTGGAGTCCCAAAGGGCCCAAAAAGGGGTACATTTAATAATATTCACCCAACATAAGGATCATTCTTCTTATTGGTACACACTACATCATTTGTCCGAAATAGGTTGAAAAAGTACAGCCTCCGCACAGTCTTATAATGCCATTGGTAAAGTTGCAATCATGGGACTGTGAGCCCTGGTTTTATCAATGTAAGGGGCTTAAAAGGGGCAAAGATGGTCAAAATTTAAAACAAGTGAGCAAGTGAGTAGGGGCTCACGTATACCCCCGACCAGTGCCACCGCCTAATGAAAGCAAAGTAATATGAGCAATTACAAAAGGTTTAACCCAAAACTTTGACGTAAAGTTGACGGACGGACGGATGGATGAACGAACAGACAGAATGACAAAAACTATATACCCCCTAACATACTTCGTATGTCTGGTGTATAAAAATCAATATTTCTCTCCACAGACACAGACAATACTGGTTACTTTTAAATTTGTTATAAAAATAAGTTTGACTTATGTTGATTAAAAAACATGACAGTTGGGTGCCTTACATCTCTAGGTTTGGAGTCTTAGGGGCCCAAAAGGGGAAATTCGAAAACATTTGCCCAAAATAATGACAATCTTCACAGAGGAGCACACTAAAGCAATTGTCATGTTAGAATCAATAGCCAAAATGAAGGAGGCTTATATATGCCTCTAGTTAACATGGAATTAGGGATAAAAAATCATATTAGTTCCTTTTTAAGGGTCTCAAACAGAGGCAAAACGGTCAAAATTACCACATATCATTAGTTCTTTACACGCATTAACAAAAGTGAACTAGTTACTTTTAAATGTGTTATGGAAATATTTGTTTTACAGATACTGAGATACAACATGGCGATGGGGTGCCCAACATCTTCACGAAATGGGTTAAATGGGGCCGGAAAGGACTTAGTTACTAAACTTCACAAAAATAATTACATTTTTTTCTTAATGGAACAAACGTCATCATTGCTGAAGTTGCTTGCCGTCGAAGTAAAGGTGTGCACTTTGTAAAGTAAAAATATCTGTAAGTCCATTAGAATGGGAGACACTGTTTTGAAAATTTCATTGCACGGCCCGCCAATGTTGGGCAATAGGCCGATGTTGGTTAGTGCTCTATAATCAAGCTAACTTTTATCGGTTTTAAGGAAACATCTAGTTATTGAACTGCTATATTGAATCTCTGATTTTTCATTGGTCACCACGACAAATGTCTATTTTTCATTAGTCACCGCGACACAACACGCAACCACAGCCCTCCACAAAAAAAATCTGTTCTTAAGGTCTTTGAATCCCTGTTTTTCATCAGTCACTGCGACAAATCTCTGTTCTTCATTGGTCATGCGAAACAACACACAACCACACCCCCACACCTCAAATCTCTGTTTTTCATTGGTCACAGCTACATGTACATGACGCACCACCACACAACAGAAAAAAAAAACATTGTGCTGTAAGATGGGCGTTTCCCTTACAATCCCAAAGATTTAGACCTACCATATTTTATTGGAGGGAATATCTGATCTTGACCTACATTTCACCGTCTTATACCTGAATATAAGTACATCATGTGCGAAAAGCGATCTTGCTATAATTCTTCCATTTTTGGTTCATGATATCCCTATAGCATTACTTTTGATCAGGACGATCTAAGATTCAGGGTTAGGCTCATGGGTAGGACAACGCCATTTGTTGTATAGTTTTGGATCATACATCTAATATACTTGAATGGAGCCTAATGATACTTGACTAAGTTAATTTCATACTAGTTTACATCATATGGATGGTGTTGCTTACAAAAGGTCAAGGTCAAGGACTTTGAACTTTGTATGTGTATAACATTTGCAGTGTAGTTTTGTGTTAAAGTATGCTTTCATTAGGCGGTGGCACTGGTCGGGGCATTTGTGAGCCCCTGCTCACTTGCTAAAAAGCGGTAACAAGTATAATTAAGGGAAATTTTCCTTATTTTTTTCATAAAAAAACATACGTTGTGACCTCTCATTACAACTCTCTAGCTGGGACAGTTCTAATGAGGGGTCGTAACATATGTTTATTCAGAAATAAGAAAAATAACTTAGAATTATCCTTAAAACCCCACCTTATCTGGAGCTCTGAATTTCATTAATTTTTATTAGTATTGAAAAACCTTAACTAATTCTATTGTCCAGGGAATCAAAGGGAAAGTCACAGAATTTGTCTCCCTACGAAAAATTGACAGAAAAACATGCCTATGCATCCATACACCGTATTTAGGATAATTAAACATTGCTCCATATAAGAAGGGGATAACAGGGATAATTTTAGGGATTATTTTCCCTATGTTTCCATAAAAAACCATTGTGACACCTCATTAGTACCCCCTCATTAGATCTGCCTCGCTGAGATGGTTCTAATGAGGTTCAAAACAGGTGCTTTCACTGAGCAATATGAAAAAATATCTTTGAATTATCCCCGTTACCCCTTGGATATATGGATAATTAATTAACTTTCTTCCGCTCTGACAAATTAACCGTCCAGTCTGAAAACAGACTGTGCAGGCCGTGCATACTGCAACAGCTGGTTTTGGGGAAGTAAGTCGTCGGTTTAATGGCCGAAAACCGCTTTTTTTTTCCTTCTGCTGGCGCGTCGCCTTGTATTGAAATCTCGACCATGAAACCTACAAACCTACACTTTACCTCCCAAAACGAAACTTTTGAGTACAGTTACACACTAAATTCACAAAATCTATTATTCGAAATTTGCGTCAGATCAAGATGAATATTTGGTTTCTATAAACTGAACATGGATATTTCAAATTTGAACCACATTTACTCCATAAATACGTAAATAGAGAGTAAAGCCAAAACTTGCAGCCTATACAATCTTTATTAACCGTTTTTTTTTGTGTTTTTAGCTCACCTGAGCACGAAGTGCTCAGGGTGAGCTTTTGGGATACCCTGATGTCCGTCGTCCGTCGTACGTTCGGACGGACGTCCGTCAACTTTTGCTTGTGTACACTCTAGCGGGCACAGTTTTGATCCAATCTTTATGAAACTTTGTCAGAATGTTAGTCTTTATAAAATCTAGGCCAAGTTCGAAACTGGGTCATGTCGGGTCAAAAACTAGGTCACTAGGTCAAATCTTAGAAAAACCTTGTGTACGCTCTAGAGGACATAGTTTTGATCCAAGCTTTATGAAACTTTGTCAGAATGTGTATCTCCATAAACTCAAGGCCTAGTTTGAAGCTGGGTCATGTCGGGTCAAAATCTAGGTCACTAGGTCAAATCATAGAAAAACCTTGTGTACACTGTAGAAGGCACAGTTTTGATCCAAAGTTCATGAAACAACCTTGGTAAAGCAAATTTGACCTTATCGTAAAGAAGGTCAAGTTCAACCCAAGATCATAATTTGAACAATCTTGGTAGTACTTGTGTACCTGATGCTACATACCAAGTATCAAGACCATCTGCCTATTTGTTCTCAAGAAAAAGATTTTTAAAGGTTTTTACCATATATGGGGGTGGCGACCATGTTGGTCATGTGACTAGGACCGTTTGAACAAATGTTCGTTCTAATGCCTCCTAGAGCCTCTACATGTCATTTGGTTACAATTGGCCAAGTGGCTTTTGAGGAGATGTGTGTAATTGCCAAAATATCAGAGACCAGGGTCAAAGGTCAAAGAATGACCTTGACCTCTGGTAAGCAAAAAGTTTTCATGTACATATACTCAATTAGATGACTGTATATACCAATTTTCAGACCAAAACCTTCGACAGTTTCCAAGAAATCTTATGTTCTAGCATATAAAAGCTACAGAAAGCAGATTTGACCTTACCATAAAAAAGATGAAGGTCAGCCCAAAGTCAAATTTGAACTATATTGGTAGTACTCGTGTACCTGATGCTACATACCAAGTTTCAAGGCCATCGGCCTATTGGTTCTGGAGAAGAAGATTTTTAAAGGTTTTTACCCTATATGGGCTTGACGTGGGATGTATAAACACAACTCTGCAGATGTTGTCAACCACTAATTTGTTCAGATTTTGTGCCAAAGTGAGACTGTTGGAATAATACCAAATTGCAAGCATCTGAGCCAAGCAGTTCTGGAAAAGGAGATTTTTAATATATTTCATCTTCGAACCCAAGACCCCTGGCCCCAGGGCCAATTTGGGTTCCTGGATCACTATTTGAAAAACTTGGAAGAGGTCTACTAGACATTGTGTCATACCAAATATCAAAGCCCTAGGTCTAGCGGTTTCAGAGTAGATGTTATTTAAAGCAAATTGTTGACGCCCCACGACGGACGACTCATGATGGACGATGGACACTGAGTGATCATAAAAGCTCACCCAGAGCCTATGGCTCAGGTGAGCTAGAAAGAGATGTGTCGCTGTAAAACAGAACTTCCAGCTATATTTTATATAACTGGCTATGCATTAACAAAGCCATAAAAGGCAATAAATGGCATCCTTAAAACCAGTGATTCTAATGCGCTTGCAAATGTAACGCGACGTCTGATTGGTTAACATCATTAGTTTGTGACAGTATATCCTGCTGGCCTACTTGAATCAGCGGTAGGAGAAAATTTCTTCCATGGAAAGATGTGCAGGGCCGGATATACTGCTGCAAAATTTTGATATGATCCAATCAGATGTTGCGTTACATTTGCAAGTGCATTAGAATGTCATTCTAAAATTAAATTGAAACTGTAGCCAAGATATCATCTGTAATTTGTTCTTCCTTGGCTTCTTGTTTAGCATCCATAAAACATGCATGTCTGTTTTCCTGTCCTTCAAAGCCAGGCGTGAAAAGTAGGAACCAATCTGCTGCCCAGTTAGATACTCCTCCTTAGAGAAAACAAAATGCTTGGCTGACTTGAGTGTTCTCATCTCTTCTGCAGCTATAAATGGGTCTGATTTCCTCCCAGACTTCTTCCCTCCCTCAAACTTTTCTTTCATAAAATTGATTTGTTGAACTGAAAATACTGATTTTTTTTTTGTCTCAATGCCCACTCTTGCTGCAAATTTGAACATTTTCCATTTTCTTTTTCACTCTCTTGGGACACAATATTCTTCACAAGAGGCGGTAAGTTTACTCTTTCGCTGTATTTCAGTTTGGCTTGGTCATGCAGTGAGTGTCTCTCAAGCCTGTAATCACAGTTGCCAAGTGTGAGATGCTGTTCTAGAGCGGCTGCTGTTTTGAAAATCCGCATGCAACCCTCCTTATGGTAGTCATATTCTGCATAACTTGGATCTGTTTTTCTTTTTTTTGAGGGCACTTCTTCCACATCCTCATTTTCAGCTGAGACCATTACTGTAAAATAAAATGACACATGACACTTTCTTACCTACGAGACAGAGTTTGTTCTATTTTTAGCGGTGCTGGAAAATTCTGTTTTGCCCATGGGCTGGGACAGCTCACACGAGCTTGAATTCTGTGTACCACTACGCACTCCTTGAAATACGGTGCGCCCGGCTTGTCGATTCCAGACTTTATGCATTATTCTTTCGTAGGAATGAATTGCGACATCGATAAAATCCAATCCAAGAAAGAATATTCATTCTTTATAATCCCATTATAGCCTGTTTCAAGGTCTTAAAGTCGGAAAAAGATCCAAAATAGTCAATGTTTCACCGTGACAAACACTGTCGAGGAGGCCGCCATTTTGAAGACGTTGCCAACTGACGTTTGAAATGACGTTGACGTTACGTCACAATTAACGTCATACACGCGCTTTCTGTAGTCGTCTCAATAGAAATTTTGTTCTTTAATATAAATTTCAATAAGAAAATCTAAAAATGCGGATTGTCAAGGACCTAGTTTTTACTTGTCTGTTCACTACAAAAGCCATGAGGGTGACACGGTTGTACTACTTACACTTGTACACGTTTGCATGAAATAGGCCTATTAGTTCCCAGTTCAATTTGAAGTAAATATTATCATAGGTAAGAAAAATAATCAATCATTGGTCTCCGATGCGGACAGGGAAATCCAAACCCTCGGGCACACGGGATGTGTCGGAAACTCGGCAAGCCTCGTTTCCGACACATCCCGTATGCCCTCGGGTTGGGATTTCCCTGTCCGCATCGGAGACCAATGATAGATTCTATTTGTCTTACCACAATTATCCAAAGTCTACAGTAAGGCAGATCTAGACAAACAATTAGGGGATAACTGTACTCAAAATTGTCATTTGGGAGGGTAAATCGTCGGTTTTATGGTTGGAAATTTCGTTTTACGGCGACGCGCCAGTGGAGCCATAAAACGCAATTTGATTTACCTCCCCAAATGACAATTTTCAATACAGTTATCCCCATTCCAATGCACTTTTCCACATTTTCACCTTTCATAATGTACTACTTTGCACCCATTTCAAGCACCGTCAACAACGTAAAACCAAACGTCAGCCAATGAGAAGCGACGTTACTTTAATTATGACGTCGGGTTTGCGACAGTAAATCACAGAATATACTGTCGCAAATTTTTGACGTTATCAAATCAGACGCTGGGTTGTATTTGTAAGTGCATTAGAATGTACATCAAATGCCAGTTCATGTAGACCTTTAGAACACATTTCTGTGAGGTAAAGATGCACTTTTAACATGTTTGAATAATAAAAGTAATGTAAGTTTATAAGTTTTATGTTAATATTCAACAACCAAAGACAATCTTTATTTACATTAACCAAAACCTTACACTAGCAGAAACAACAGAAAATGACCCTACAGAGCCACCATGCTAAAATTTTGGATAATTACAACATGTTTTGCATGTCCAAAAGTTTGCACACAGTCTTTATATAAGCCCTCTCCCCTCCTTACCGATGGCTTATGCAGCAGAACATTCTAAGGCAGTGGTTCTGGTGTTTTTTAGCTCACCTGAGCACGAAGTGCTCAAGGTGAGGTATTGTGATCGGTCTTTGTCCGTCGTCCGGCGTCAACTTTTGCTTTAAACGACTTCTTCTCCAAAACTGCTGGACGGATTTTGAAATAATTTCACAGAAATGTTCCTTGGGGGACTTTCTACCAAAATTGCTCAAATGGTTCCGCTCCGCTGAACAATATGGCCGCCAGAGCTAAAAATAGAAAAACCTTTAAACGACTTCTCCTCCAAAACTGCTGGGCCGATTTTGAAATAATTTCACAGAAATGTTCCTTGGGGGACTGTCTACCAAAATTGCTCAAATGGTTCCACTCCGCTGAACAATATGGCCACCAGAGCTAAAAATAGAAAAACCTTTAAACGACTTCTCCTCTAAAACTGCTGGGCCGATTTTGAAATAATTTCACAGAAATGTTACTTAGGAGACCCTCTACCAAAATTGCTCAAACGGTTCTGCTCCACTGACCAATATGGCCGCCAGAGCTAAAAATAGAAAAACCTTTAAACGACTTCTCCTCCAAAACTGCTCGGCCGATTTTGAAATAATTTCACAGAAATGTTCCTTAGGAGATCCTCTACCAAAATTGCTCAAACGGTTCTGCTCCGCTGAACAATATGGCCGCCAGAGCTAAAAATAGAAAAACCTTTAAACAACTTCTCCTCCAAAACTGCTGGGCCGATTTTGAAATAATTTTACAGAAATGTTCCTTGGGGGACTCTCTACCAAAATTGCTCAAACGGTTTTGCTCCGCTGAACAATATGGCCGCCAGAGCTAAAAATAGAAAAACTTTAAAACTGCTGGGCCGATTTTGAAATAATTTCACAGAAATGTTCCTTAGATGACCCTCTACCAAAATTGCTCACTAGGTTAAACCTTAGAAAAACATTGTGTACACTCTAGAGGGCATAGTTTTGATAACTTTGTCAGAATGTTCATATCCAAGACATCTAGACCAGGTTTGAAACTGGGTCATGTGGGGTCAAAATCTAGGTCATTAGGTTAAATCTTATAAAAACCTTAGGTACACAATAAAGGGTTCATTTTCCATTTAATCTTTGTGAAACTCTGTCTGTCGGTCATATGAATGTCTCTGAGGTTAAGTTCACAGGATACTCGGGTGAGCGATCCAGGGCCATCATGGCCCTCTTGTCTTGTTTTATTTGTTGCTTTGTTTTTTTCCTACAACTCACTAAGCTGACTGTAAAAGAGCTAATCTACCTCCTCAAATGACAATTTTCAACATGGTTATCCCCATTTATGACAGTAAATCCAGTGATGCACTCCGCTTCAAAATGAATCAGATCTGAAAGGGGCTTAACCTATCTTTGGTTTATAATTAGGGGATAACTGTACTCAAAATTGTCGTTTGGGAAGGTAAATGGTCGGTTTTATGGTCGGAAATTTCGTTTTACTGCTACGCGCCAGCGGAGTCGTAAAACGAAATTTGCGACCATAAAACCGACAATCTACATCCTTAAATTACAATTTTAGATACAGTTATCCCAATTTTAAAGCACTTTTCCGTGTTCACCTTTAAAAGTGTGCTACCTTGCACCCATAGCAAACGCTTTCTGCGATGTAAAACCAGACGTCAGCCAATGAGAAGCGACGTTACTTAATGACGTCGAATTTCCAACAGTATATTGCAGGATATACTGTCGTAAATTTTTGATGTTATCCAATCAGACGTCGCGATTCATACGTAAGTGCATTAGAATGAGGTTTAACATCCCTGCCAACAATATTTTAGTCATATTGGAGACACTGCCTCCAATTTTGTGGGACTTCTACCCAATTTAAGATGAATGACAGACATCTTAGTCCAGCAATAAAATCATATAACTAGCCAGTAAAAACAGCTATGATGTAGGGGAGTTACAATCAATAACACTTTGCCTAACAGGTAAGCTAAAAATAAAAAGCAAAAGTACTGAAAGCATACCCCAGCATAAACATTTGGACTGAGGTTGATAACATCGACAGAATCAGTAATTTTTGAATTTGGATGATATCTCTCTTGCCTAATGAAAAAAAATACAAAAAGGATCTCTAAATAACAAAGAAATAATTGTCATTCATGACCACATGTAAGTAATAAGTGAAAATGCATTTCTGAGAGTTTTCAATAGCAATATAGTGGCTAGTCTGACTCAGAAAACTCTTTTTAGTTTTTAGGGTGATTTTTTAGTTTTTAGGGTGATTTCTGCTTCCAGAGAATTTCCTTCAATCATAAAATTGGTTTATCATTGCATTGGAATTATTGCCCATATGAAGTTCGCTGACTATAACCATTACCTAAAAATGTGTTGAGTTGCTCCAGATTATTCAGTATACACACAGAAGCTTCAGTTCCTTGAGAAAACTGGCTTGCTTGACTGTCAGGTTGATTAGACTGCCAGGATTCAACTTGCACTTCTGGCTACAAATACACCATATTTATACATGTTATTATCATATGACATCACATCTGAGAGTGTAATAAAGCCATACATTAAAATTGATAATTCACTAGTGTATTAAAAATGCAAATTACGTCGTAGCGTTATGCTTTGACATCCATAAAACGTCGCTTTTTCTAATGGGGAAATCATGACGTTTTAGTGCAAAATTTATTATTCTAACACAGTGTGCCTATACACACCGGGTAGGCGGCAATCCTGAACACTCGCGGCAATCACGAACGCAGGTCAAAAATATACGCGACTGTTTAGGATGAGTCGACATAACTTCTTTTTTCAGCAGGAAGAATCAGTTAACAAATAAAGGTAACTATGTCACGACTTTTAGATATGTTCACAGATATGCCTCACAAATTTTAGTTGTTGAATTCTTATTAAGTTGCCTGTAGTTTAGGCGTAAACGCAAAAGCTGTGACTTTTAAACCCCCAAAACAACAAAATAGATCAAAATGTTCAAGTTTGCTACACATTTTGATCATTTCCATGATATACAGATACAATTTAATGTTTTCTAGACAGACTATGCGTATTCATTTGACTCTGTCTTGTACACAAACGAAGTTACATCGATTTGAAAACAATAGGGTAGAGAACGGTGGCAATCGAAAACGGTGTTCATGGCAAGCGCCTAACGTCAAACAAATGTTTGAAAGGCAATCGATGAACATTTATAGCTTCTGCCGATTTTTAATTCAGATTAAGCCAAGAATCTGTAGAATGTTTTTTTCCATTAATTTTATTTGTTCCTACAAATGGCTCCAGGCATTGAACGTGCAACACATGTACACTTGGGATAAATCTTACTATTGTGGAGCATGTTCTTTGCAAAACTGATTAACTTCTGGAATCAACAGAATAAAACAAACTTATTCAACCATCGATATTTTGACTCATTTCGCTAATACTCTTGTTACATGATAAATGTCCATTGTAAGAACGTTCTCTTAAAACATAAACTGTGGTGCTCATTATAATTGTCTCATTGAGACAATTTAATGAGAACCAACCATATATGCTTTATGCAGAAATTATGGAAACCAATGTTCAGTCTTACAAACCTCTACTTTCTATGTACGTTATAGGAAGGAAAACGAGGGATAGTCAATATTGCAATGTACTGTTTGTTTTAAGTTTGAAATTCAAACTTAAGAGAGGCGTATCAGGCACCAGTAGAGACGCTGTGATTCAGCCACCGGTTGTCGTTTCTGAATATGTCTAAATGAAAAACGTTGCTGTTTCCTGTTAGAAATTTGTACATCTGCAAGAGCATGCACATGTCTTTTCCGTATTTCTCACTCTCTGCTGTGTGCTGTTCACTGTCTACTTTCTACTGCGTCCTGTCTACTGTTTACCTTCTTCTTCCTACAACCACATAAATTTTGTGCATGTGATATGCATTAGTACGCAAATACATCCATAGCTTTTGCCCATGTTCTTGCATATGTACAAATTCGATCTTGCAGTAGACCTAAAATAGACAGGATGCAGTGACAGTTAACAGGACACAGTAGACAGTAAAAATGGCATAAAAAGTATGGACTACCTGTGGTGTATGTTGACGAGCGTGTGTCCATGCAGGCATGTTTGAGTGCTTGATATTGGATAGCATAGGGTTCGCCATTGAATTCTGAAGAATATCTTGCATGGCATTTGAATTTCATGTACGGTATTGCCCAGTGTGGTACCGGCTATTATGTGGTTTGCCATTTGGCGAATCATGTGCATGGTAAACGTAACCATAACAACCATCCCGCCACGGGAAACTAACAGGAAGCTATAAATGGGAGAGCCACAAAAGTTGTTTCCCTTTACATGAAGTAAACCAAGTTTTAGCCTAAGTGATGGCGGTAAACAGACGCGCAATATATTATGGCCATACTATGCAGCATTGAACTCGTACAAATAAAGTTGTTCGGGCCATATAAAGATACAGGATTAGGATTTCTAATAGTTTGAAGAAAAACAAATTAAAGAATATGAGACTCGAACTTACACGGGACAACTTTTATGTCAACAACTCAGCGGACGAAACCGCTCGGCTACCTTACCACATGACACCATGGGCAGAAAATTAAAACATATAACTACGAACACACTGTACATCTTTCCTTTTTTATGCTAATTTTCTCTTCCTACTTCCCCCATCATTAACTAAACCTAGGGTCTCTTTATCACCATCCTCTAAGCTTATTATTATTATTATTATTATTATTATTATTATTATTATTATTATATAAGCTTAGGACACAAGTATCGGAAAGAAAATTTGACTAAAGTTGTTGTTCGACTCATATTTTCGCGGCATCAAAACTTCAATACTCTTCCAAGGGACGCAACTTTATTTTCCGTCAAATATTTGACAGGCTGGCGCGAATAAAGGACCCCAAAAATAAAGTCCGAAACGATTGACAAAAACGCGGGCACCTGTTTATCGGGCAACTGAAATTAATAAGTCGTGACGTCAACGTTGAAACGTAATTTCTTGAAACAACGTCATCCACCAACTCGTCCCTTTTCGCGCGACGGGTCACATATAAACAGCATTTTCAAACACATTAAGGGACGAGTCATTTATTATCAGGTGGGGGGGCCGGGTACATTTTCATATGGTTCACCAAAATTTTTCCGACCCCCCCCCCCCCCCAGTCTCACCAGAATTATTTTTCCGACCCCCCAGATAGGTGACAAAATTTTTATGACCCCCCTATCCCCAGTGCCAGCTACCCTTCACACACATACCATATTACCTATTTTATGTCAGACTGACCTCAATCAAAACCTAGCTGTATGAAACACAAAGAACATTTCTTATTCTAACAGGTTAATTACATGTAATCATGATCTGTTTAAACTTCATCTGCATTTCTTGCATTTTTTCTTCTGCTAATTTTCTTGGGCGGAAATCTTTTTGTTAAATGCTTAATAATTATAACTGTAAATAATATTAATTGGGACTCTGGGTGGTGGGGGTCTGGGGGCTGTGTTTTTGCCGATGAAAAGGCACCTGGAGAGCTGATATCACAAATGCAGGCATTAAATTTAATTGGGCACAAAATCATCTACTTGACATGATTTTATAGACACTTTCATACTGTTCTAGCAAAACAATGAAACGTTTTGTTTCCTTTTTTTTTTTTTTTTTTTTTGAGTCGTTTCCATAATGGCTTTAAAGTTTTAAGTTGTGAGTATGAAAGAAAAGAGTCTGAAATTGTATGAGTAATGGGGGGGGTCTAGGGGGCGAAGCCCCCCAGAAGCTTAGACATTTTTTAAAAATAAGGACTGATGGAAGAATTCTGACCCCCCCCCCCCCAATATGCCTTATAAAATATATGACCCCTCCTGCTCCAAGGCTTTTTTATTTCCGACCCCCCCCCCCCGTACATCACCAAAAAAAATCCGACCCCCCCTAAATGTACCCGGCCCCCCCAGCTGACAATAAATGACTCGTCCCTAATTCCCTTTTAAAGCGGTTATCTGATGTGCAGTTCTAAAAACAATTGAAATAATACGCAGTTCTTTTAACCCGTACAGACAATTTAAAGTTAAAGAATGTTCAAATTTTTCATTTTCAAAGCAATTAAAACAGCAAACTGTCACCAAAGTTACACAAAAGCACATTTTTTTTCTGTTCATCAATGATATATATATATAAGCTAAACCTTAAAAGTTTAGATAACACACTTACTTTTTCCCTCATACTAAAAATAAGAAGTTATGGAATGTTGTAAATTTACGTTACCATGGCAACCCAAATGGCAACATGTCACCAATCTTGCATAAAACAGCACATTTCAGCGTATCATTTCTCTTCAGCAAAGGTGTATGTGAAGTTCCCATAAAGTTTAAATAACAAACATTTCGTTTACCCATATCAAACTGTCAGCTATCATATAATAAAAGCGTATCATTTCTCTTCAGCTGACAGTTTGACATTTGAGTTGCCATGGTAACGTCAATTTGTTACATAGTATTACTTTTTGTTTTAGCATTAGTAGATCAGATATGGGTTATCTAGAATTTGAATCAATTGTTAGTATGCACTTTTGCTAGAGATAGCTTATTTGATATGAAAATGAAAGTTTTAGGTAAATTCACTGATGATTCGATGTTCTGTTGCCATGGTAACAACAATTTGAAACATTGTAAAACTTTTTTTTATTTTCAGTAAGTTAAAATCAAATGTGTTCTATTTAGGTTCTGTAGGAATTGCTCACATACATCTTTGCTGAAGAGAAATACAAGATATGGGATATCAAGAATTTGTATGATTTGTTAGTATGCACCTTTGCTGTAGGTAGATGATTTGTCTTGAAAATGTTTTTATTAAGGTTAATTCACTGACTGTTCGATATTTCTGTTGCCATGGTAACGTAAATTAGTATCATTGTAAAACTTTTAATTTTCAATATGAGAAAAGAAAATGTGTGGTTTCTAGATTTTACAGTTAAAGCTTATATACACCTTTGCTGAAGAGAAATAACACACATTTAGTTTGCTGTTTTTATGTATGATTGTTGACAGTTTGACACCTGGGTTGCCATGGTAATGTAAATTTGTAACACAGTATTACTTTTTGTTTTTAGCATTGGTAAAGCAAATATTGGATATCCTGAATTTCTATGAATTGATTGTATCCACCTTTGCTGAAGGTAGATAATTTGTTTTTAAAATGAAATTTTTAAGTAAATTCGCTGACTGTTCGATGTTTCTGTTGTCATGGTAACATAAATTAGGAATTTTGTAAAAAAAATATTTTTCAATATATGAAAATCAAATTTGTGATATTTAGATTCTGTGGGAATAGCTCAAGGTTTTTGTTATCTAGAATTTGTATGAATTGTTAGAATGCACCTTTGCTGAAGGTAGATAACTTGTTTTGAAAAATAGTGTTTTTAGGTTAATTCACTGATGGTTTGGTGTTTCTGTTGCCATGGTAACCTTAATTAGGAACATTGTAAAACTTTTTATTTCCAATATGAGAAAAGCAAATATGAGTTATTTTGATTCTGTAGGAATACTGATATACACCTCTGCTAAAGAGAAATAATATACTACTAAAATGCTATTTTTATGTACGGTCGCTTACAGTTTGCCATTTTGGTTGCCATGGTAACGTACATTTGGAACAAAGTATTACTTCATGGTTTAAGCATTGGTAGACCAGATATGGGTTATCTATAATTTGTATGGATTGTTAGTATGCACCTTTGCTGAAGGTAGCTAATTTGCTTTGAAAATGATGTTTTTAGATTAATTCACTGACGGTTCGGTGTTTCTATTACCATGGCAACGTCGATTTGGAACATTGTAAAACTTTTTGTTTCCTATATTAGTAAAACAGATGTTGATTAGCTGGACCTTGTATGAATTGTTTCTGCACACCATCAACAAATTTGACATCATCAAATGCCAAAAAGCAAACGTTCAACCCAATGCCATGCTGTGCATTCAAATTCCATGTAAGGATTTTATCGAATGGCGAATCTAAAGCTAGCCAATACCTTGCTGAGTAATAGCATGCATGTGATTTGAATACTGGTGTACATGAGGCTTATCGACTGGCAAACCCCATACTAGCCAATAACATACTGAGCAAAATACAATGCAGAGAGATTCGTCTAATGGTGAACTCCATGTATCCAATACCATGCTGGGCAATACTATGTATGAATTTCGAATAGTTGTGCACTGCATAACCTACATCATCATATGAGGTTATGAACCCAGTAAACCGCCATTACATAGAGTAAAGCGATAAAAACCGTTTATACCGCATGACTGTGTATACGTAAGTGCGGTATTTTTAGCACAGTTGGTATGTAGCTGGAAATATCTGATGAGGTGTATTGTTTCGCCCTTATCAATCAGCTGGCAGTCAAAAGATAAACAGAATTTTTCACTCACATTAAGCATCCAATTTCAGAAGATAAACTAATCCTGAGCCTGTTTATATAAATTATTTATTCGGTTTTGCATGAAAAGAGACCCAACGCCATGTGCGTACAGTAGCCTATACCGGTATATAGGTAGTCAAGTCAGCCGTGTAGGCTCAGACTGGCCGCCCTTATAATTTCCACGTTGTTCACACATTGCGCTCGCGAAAACAATTGCCCCGGCCGATCTGAGTCTAACTTGTTTTCAAAATAGTTCAAGATGCATTTTCACGTGCCAACACTCATTTCTATTCCGCAGCTTTTTCCAGATTTTAGAAAAATGAATTGTGTTTTAATAGAAAATGTGAATTGTGATTAGAAAAGAGATTATTTGAATATATAACGGATGTCTCTGGCTGTTTTTAACTGAAATAACTATTTTCATCAAAAACATGGATCATGTTAAGAAATGTATTGAGCAGGCCGAAAAAGATGTAGATATGTTGTTTTCTCTTTCCACTAAAATTGCATTGTCAGCTGTTAATATGAGACGATGTGCAGAATATTCTTATTTGAAACCGCTACAGTATCAAAGTCTTAAAGCAGCCACTTGCTCAGATTCCATGATAATTCTTCCAACAGGATATGGAAAATCGCTAATTTTTGAAATGCTTCCATTGCTGAACAATACACAAATACTCATTGTGAGTCCCCTAAATGCTATTATTGAAGAGCAAGTGTCTAAATTTGGGGCCGACTATACGTGTCTAGATTTCACGCAACAAGAAGTT
Organism: Ctena decussata; assembly: GCA_963989385.1. NCBI lineage: Eukaryota > Metazoa > Mollusca > Bivalvia > Lucinida > Lucinidae > Ctena > Ctena decussata. Next base: position 53,709,923 of record OZ022509.1, read on the forward strand.
CTAAAGAAAGGTAAGAAACACTTGCACTTTATTTTCAAACAGTATTTCCAATGAAAAAAAAAATGAAAGAAATCGGTATTCCATAATCAGGGTATTGTATCGTAGGCAGCAGAGTTTGTTTTTCAGTTAAGTACCATATGTACTGATGAATGAAAATGTAAGCACGTGTCGTTATATAAGACAAACACAGCTTCTTCCGCTCAGAGCCCTCAAATTGAAAACTCTGTTGCAGCTGATATTTTAGTGGCATAATCCCTCGAGAGTTTGAAGGGGGGTGCGGGCGGGCGGGGCTTGGTACTCAGATCTCAGATTTGTTCTTGCTATATAGGCTAAGCCCCAGCATCTACTGTTTGCCATAATAATAATCAGGAGCTGTCGCCTGACAGCATAGCTCGCCTGAATTGGTGCTTCCCCATCACACAGCCGCTATGGTGGTGTGGACTGCTATGCATAAAACTTCAGGCAAGCATGTCCATAATGAAAACACATTTATAAACAAAAGCTATCTCAGAAAAAAGTCTTAAAATAAAATTAAAATTAAAAAAAAATGAAATGAAATTTCAAAGTCCACAAGCTTGAGGTGAAAAAAAACTGACGGGTAGGGGGAGGAGGAGGTGGGGGGGCTATGTGGACTGGTATGCATCAAACTTCACGCAAGCATGTCCATAATGAAAACACATTTATAAACAAAAGCTATCTCAGAAATAAGTCTTAAAAATAAAATTAAAATAAAAATAAAATGAAATGAAATTTCAAAGTCCATGAGCTAGAGGTAAAAAAACTAACGGGCAGGGGGGAAGGGGGGAGGGGGGGTTTGGGGGCTACTAGGATGTATCAAAACCCTGAACCATTATCTAACATCAGTCCAAGTATTAGTATCAACTGAGTCCATCATCGTGGCACTGTGAAATTATGTCTTCATAAATATAAAACTTTAACCAAAATCTTTAAGACAATATTCTAAGTCGATGACCTTGACTTCAAGGTCATCCAGTGGGGTAAGTATAAGATGTTTTGTAAAACCTCCAAAAAGAGTCTAACATAAACCTCCAAAAAGAGTCTAACATCAGTTCAAGTATAAACTAAATCTCTGCAAAGCATTATGAATCAGTACGCAATTACAAAACTTTAAAAAAGACAAAAATTTCCCAAGTCCCTGACCTTGACATCAAGATCACTGAGCGGGGTTGGGGTAGTACTCTGTAGATCTAACTACAGTGCAAATATAAAAAGAATTCATCTATGGGTTCAGGAGATATGTGTCTTTAAAAAACTTTAACCAAAACATCCAATCAATAAAAAGACAATATTCTAAGTCCATGACCTTGACATCAAGGTCACAGAGGGGGGTGGGGTAGTACCTTCGAAAACTTTAGACCAATATCTAACTTTAGTGCAAGTATTAAAGGAATCCATCCATGGGTTAAGGAGATATTGGGCTTTATAAAACTTTAACCAAAACATCCAGTCAAAAAAAAATACCAATTTTCTAAGTCCATGACCTTGACATCAAGGTCACGGAGTGGGGTGGGGGTGGTACCCTGTTAAACCTTAGACCAATATCTAACTACAGTGCAAGTATCAAAAGAATCCATCTATGGGTTAAGGAGATATAGGTCTTTAAAAAACTTTAACCAAAACATCCAATCCGAACGCCGACGCGGACGCCGACGCGGACGCCGACGCCGTGGTGACAACAATAGCTCTTCCTGAACTTTCGTTCAGGCGAGCTAAAAATACAAACGAATAGCTAGTCTTACAGGTAACCCCCAAAATACCAGGTATATCAGGCATACTTGAAAATTTAGCTTAGCCCCAAAAATATTCCTATTAGGCACCGTGACATTTTTGTTTAATGAATGACAGTTGTGCTGTGTATTGGAGAAAATGAAAATTCATCACAGAACATAGAAATGACCCCCAAAATAGTCCAATTCAGAACTGACCCGCCAAACATATCCACAAAAGTGTCCATACCCAAAAACATAGTCATTTTTAATGACCCCCCAATCACCCCGCCCCCCCCCCCCCCCCAACCCCACATCTCCAAAAAAGAAGAACGAAAAAAAAAGTGATATTCAAGATTTTAAGCCCTAAACATAGGCCTGATCTATGTTGCTAGAAAATATCAGAGTCCCCCTCCCTACCGCATAATGGCCTACTGTGATATAGTGGTCAGACTGTTTGTTATTTAAGATTTTACAAGCTGAATAAGAGCTTATGCGAGGCTCGTTAAGAAATAAGTACTAAAAGATTTATAAGGTCTTTTAGCCAAGGGACTTTCGCAAGGCTTTGGCATATAGTAATAAGCGATTTCATCAGGCAGCAGTTACAGCACTCTTTATATATTATTTAATATTCTTATTCAGGCCATGCGGCGGTTGATGGGTTTATCAACGGGAAAAGTACTTATCTCATTGGTCACCCAGAGCCAATTATGGAGAAGGTCATCATAGAAGAACTGAGGAAACCTCACTGGAAAATTCCTCATATAGTAGTTGATGAGGCACACTGCGTGGTCAGTTGGGGAGAACAGTTCAGGCCAGATTTTAAGAAAATATCAACCCTACGTTCGATCTTTCCTGCTGCTAAATTTATGTGTTTGACGGCGACAGCCACAAAAAGAATGCAGAATGAAATCATCAACACTTTACACATGAAAGGAGTCAAAACAGTAGCCACCAAAAGTGACAGACCGAACATCAAAATTATGGTAAAAAAGCGTCCACCAGTAACGGGAAAGACATCAACTGAAGAATCTGCAGATACCGTTCTAGACCCTATAATTCAAGAATTATTATGTGATCCAAAACACTTCCCCAAAACTATTGTCTACACAAAACTGAAATGGTGTGGATACGCATACGGAAAGTTCTACAGGGAGATTTTACTGTCAAACCATTTAAACAAAGGTGATCTGATAAGAATGATATCTCAGTATCATGCTCCGTCAACAGAAGCGGTAAGAATTATGCATCTATATAAATAACGAAACTGTAAATAACTGAGGCAAACTTACTGATAAAAGATAAAAGTTTGTATACATGTAAAAGGTGATCTGAATGCTCCATACAAATATTGCACTTTTTTCCTTTTTTCCTTTTTGCCTTTTCACCTTTTTTGATAGCATAATATTTAGTTCGTCGTTCATAAATTACTTCTACTGAGAAAGGGCACACATCCCAACTACATATTCGACAACTTCCTCTGCTTACTGAACTACTCAGCCTCTATCAGGCACCCAACATAGCACGCAATTCTGCATTTATAGAGCCATTTTGTATATTTCTGCTGGCTGAATCAGCAGTCATATTCTCATATTGAAAATGAAGACAGTCTTTCACGCTAATTTCTTTTAATTTCAGATGAAAAAACATATTGTCCACGACTTTGCCAGTTACAACGGCGACATAAAATTATTGTTTGCGACAGAGGCATATGGGATGGGCGCAGATGCATCTGATGTCAGACGTGTCTTACACCTGGGGCCACCTAATTCTCTTGAAAGTACGGTTTGTTAATAGCATGTCATGATAAAGATTTGAAAAAATAATAGTTGTAAATGATGCTGCGACCGTCAGTAGATACTCCTCGGCCAGGCCATTCTAATGACGAGTCACGACGAATGCTTTTATGGAGAATGAATGTAACTTTATCTCAGAATTATGAATGAAAATTTTTCTCAAAATTATGAACAAAACTTTTTCACAAAATTATGAACAAAGCTTTCTCTCAGAATTATCACCAAATACTCCTGCTTGTCTGATTTGTAACAATACTTATAATGACAACAGCAATAAAGCCGCGTCAGAAAATGTTGGAAAAGCTTGTTGCAGCCACCATATACAACATCCTGATAACAAGATGTACTACCGGTTTATAAAAGCATAGAACAAAGTGGTTTTAAGAAAGCTTCTCCTAACTGAGTCAACTCACAAAGAAATTAGCAGCATACTTTTGGCACAGAATGTATCTGTACGCCCCATAACCGGGTCGCTCTAACCACTCGACCACGGTGCCTCTCACAGGGGGCTCCAGTTAAAATACAACAACTTCTTTATGTTGTATATTGTATCTCTAGTCTCATCTACTGAAACTCATAAAACATATCTATACCGCTCATAATAAGAACAGTCATCACGTTGACTTGAAATACCATTGTTTTTCAGCTTACATGCAGGAGGTTGGAAGGGCGGGTAGGGATGGTCTATCAAGCGAGGCCTGTATATTTTATAAATACAACGACATAGGAGAAAACATCACCAACCTTAAGCCGGAAATGAGAGAGTTCTGTCACCTAACATCCTGTAGAAGACAATTTCTGTCCGAACATTTCGGGTTTACTCACTATCCTTTGAGTCTGCTTCAAGAGTTTTGCGATGTGTGCGACCAGTCCTGTTTGTGCGACAATTGCGTTGCATCATCCTTGGATAGTGTGCTTGTAACTGACAGTGTAGAAGACTACAAGGGGCGCACGTTGGACACTGATGACTTGCAGCTCATCTTAATACAGTACTTCGAGGCAGAAAACGCAACAACAGATACTCCTGTTGCCTCGGCTTTCACAGGCTTGACGAGAGATGTGGCTTCTAAAATTTCAAGATATTATAAAACTATCTCAAGTGTTGAGGATATCCTTCAAATTTGTAACATTGACAGAAGGTACATAGAAAATATACTGGACATAATTCAGGACTACCGCTCAACAGCTTCAAAGTGATACATATGTTCATCCAAATTACTATGAAAAGAAAATTTAGAACACGAATGTGTGTGTCAACACTAGCCTCAAATCTAATATACTGCTGTAGACTAATTTCCTAACTCGTTTGAAAATCTAATAATTCTATCCTCTATCCACTGGCGGTAATGTTCAACATTGAGATTCTCGCTGATTGATCTTTGAACATTCAGAAAACACAAATGCACTCTACCTGGTGTCTCTACAAAAGGTCGTACTGTTCTCAAGTCTTCAATCATCGACACTTCATCCTGAAAGGCGGATACAACACTATGCTTTTTGGATCTTTTAACTACTGCAGATTCTGTATCAAAATTGTCAGATACCTCCTTTATACTTGAGATAGCTCTCGTTCTGTTACTTATATTGGCTTGTGTTTTGTTTGATGACATGTGTCCAATGTGTTTTTTACTTCCTTGACGTGAAATTCCATTCTGAGGTCGGCCGGAATGTGCGTATTAAGGTGGTGATATTCACTGATTTGGGACAAAGACAAAAATCTGCATAAAATACTCAAAATAACACTGACCTTTCCAAGACTTAGCAGATGCCTTATTTATGTTGTTTCTCATAATTTAGAATCCCAAAATGCAGCATTTGTTAATGTTAAAACGTGTTTTTACAAGAGAAGATCAAAGGGTAATTTTCTGCGAATAAATCTGAAAAAGTAATATCATTATTGAAAATAAACTTAGTGCTTAGAGTACCTTGTTGCATAATGGAGAGCGTCCTAGCAATTATTTTTTCAAACTCTTTCACACATTATCAGGCTGAGCAGATGAAAAAAGATGCAGTCTGTGTCCAATTTTTTTGGCCAAAACACACAGGTGAGACAGGTGATACTATTTTAACAAGGTTGAACAATTTCATCTACACACCACTGATCATGTCAGTAATGTATTATTTATATTGTAGGTGTTAACATAGGTATGCTTGCCTACCCTATATTTAATAAATGCGTCCAGTGTACATTTACTTTGTACATGGTTGAACATTGAGAAAAAGCTACCGTTTTCATCTGGTCTACATTACAATTTGAGAAAGAGTTGGAATAAATAATTGCTAGGACGCTCTTCATTATACAATAATGCACCTTCAGAACTATGTAAATTTTCAATAGCGATATTATTTTTTCAGATTTATTCGCAGAAAATTACCCTTTGATCTTTCCTTATAAAAACACTTTTTTAAGCAGCATGTACGTCTATTTTGTATTCTAAACTGTAAAGAACAACGAAAATAAGAAGTCTGCTAACTTTCAGGGAGATACGTTACTTTTTTATGGTTTTATGCAGATTTTTACATTTACCATAAATCACCACCTTAAACTGACCTCTAGTGTTTACAAATAGTCCATAAAACTCCTCGTTTGCTTTTCTTTCTGAAAGTCATAAAACTCCTCGTTTGCTTTTCTTTCTGAAAGAAGTGACAGTTGGTGGACTAGCAAACGAAGAATTTCATAGGCATATTTGGAAAGATTTTTATGACTCTTGAAATACAACATAAGGAGTTTTAAAATACGTATTCCTCTTATCCGTTCCGGCATACATTCCAGATCTAGCAAGTTTTTGAATAGCAAACCAAACTCCAGGATTTGTTGACTGTATGATCTTACTCGATCTGGAGAGACTGATGAACAAGGCATTTTTCTGATGAACAGCTGAACAGTTCTACCATTTGCAAGTGTCATGTTCTTGATGACGCCTTCAACTGCAAAGAGGGATTCCATTAGAAACTGGTAAAAATATCTGATTTTAAATGCGTTTGAAATTTTGATTCAATTGTTAAAGATTGTCTCCCTCATTTATTTTATGTTTTCAGAAACAAATATTTTAACAAAATTTCGTAAGACAATATGTAATAGTCTCATAATTAGCCGTAAAGGTTTTGAGAAAATGCATATTTATTCGATAAATATGGAATGAAAAATAACTTTGAAATTAAAATGCAAATTATCTATTTCCTCACGGCCTGTAAGAATATCGATTTTGACCACGTGTGTCATGTGATCATGTAGAGGCATTTTTCTTATTCGTGCACGTGATTGTGACGTATGAATAAATTATTTTTGTCCAATAATGCGATTTCAACCACGGTCCGCGATTGTATAAAAATTTATCTTATATTTTGTTTAAAGTCACTTTTCCCAAATATTATTATCTAAACTCTATTTCAAATGTATAGTTAGACCATGTCGGAGGTATTGCATGAAATATTTCTTCAAATCAATTTTGTTATTATTATAAAGGGCGTAAATCTTTAAACAGTTATATCACATTGTCTTAAGGTTTAAATCGTTTTCCACTTAGAGTTAACGCACTAAGAAATACTGCAATTTAATCAGACTGTGAGAAATTGTGCTGTAACTATTTGTGCCCAGACAAGACAGATCACGTGTGCAGTCTTATCAGTCTTGAGCATATGCTGTTTTACCAGACAAATAAATATGGCCCTGAAGAATCCTAAATAATGAATATCCCAGCCAGCTTGGGTAATTATTCATGATGGCTTGGGTATGCTTAGTTTGCTTATTTCTGAGAGAGATTTTATACTATGCAGCTCAATGAATAATGAATATCTATAAATAGGGACAGCACCCATATTATGACTTACTGCGAAAAATGGATGCCAGCACAATCCTAAGCTATATAGGATATATGAAAATAAGTAAAGCCTAGTTACACAGCATACTTACCTTGTACATTCTGAACATCCGTCAGTGGTCCATCTTCCCTGGAGAACACATATGTTTTAATCATATTTCCAATAGCCTGGTAGAACCATTTCAACTTTTCATCTTCTGTGTCGAAGTCTGGCGGTATATGTTTGGTTGGCATCGAGAGGACGTCGTCCATTCCAAAGTGAGTTAGAAGACACTCAACAATGTATGCATCAGTCACCGAGATGAAAAAATCTCTGTCTTGATTGTATGCAGCCTTAACCTCCGCTTTGACGTTAGTCCTGGATATACGATCTTGCAGAGATTTTAGCGTGCCAAGGCTGGCCCCGCTTCCTTCATTGTACAATTCTTTAAATATCACAGACAGAAAGTTCATATTCATGTGAAAAAACTCAAATGTAATTGGTGACAAATGTTCAAACTTTTCAACTGGATTCTGCTGATGTGATCTCAAACATTTTGCGCCCGAGAATCGCTCCCTTGTTAGCTGATCGCCGCCAATATGAACTTTCTCTGTGTTCCGACCGGCCTTGGCGTAGACATCTGATACAATTTCCTCATAGGAATCCAGAATTTTTACGACGTCACTGTATTTCTGTTCGTTTTCAAACAGAACGGGAAGAGGAATGACAACGTTTTTACTTCTTAGTGTTTCTGAGCAAGGTTTGCTTATGTACCGAGGAACAACGGTCTCAAAACGTTTGAAATATGGAATGTGCTGAAAAGCAACGCGAGCAATTAGGACAGTATAGTCGTTCCTTATTTCTGTCATGTCTGTAGCTGATGGCACATAACTGTTAAAATTCGACTCCCAGTACGGGACCTGGGGGACGATATTGGAGAGGTGATCGAAGTTCACATTCTGAATGACAACTAAAGAGCCAAATGCGTGGTCCATGTGTCCTCTTCTATCCATCCGTTGGTCATCCACGCCTACGGACCAGTTGATATTGTCTCCAACAATCCGGAAGCGCCGGTGGTCTCTTACAAAATCAATAAGTTGATTGTTGAATGAACCTCCAATTATCGCCTGTAATCGAATACTCCTGTTGTAACTCAGGCATACCCCCATTCTCTGAAGTCGATCAAACACCTAAAAGATGGAAAATTGCGCATCATGCGTATACTTCGAATCAGTAAAAACATTTGTAAGAGTTGAAAAATAGAAAAATGATATATAACAAATATTTTTTTATTTTACTTTCCAATAACTACAATACCTTCTACAGATTTGGACATTTCTAGGTAATGTAGTTATTGGAAAGTAAAATTTAAAAAATATGTTTTGATTGTTTTTCCCCAGCTGTAAACAATCATTGATACTCAATCCCAATGACACTGACTTAATAAAAATGAATGAATGATGTGCACGCTTTATGTTTCTGGATGTCGAAATTTCTGAATTTACCCCAACCACTCTACTGTGGTGGGCAAGAGAAATGGTGAGCCGGACAGTCAAGCCATAACCTTTGGGTACCAATGGTACAATTGGGTACCAATGTGTTAATGTATTACGTAATCAGAAATTCACAATTTAAATTTCTGTTCGGTGGATCTCAGCATCAAGAAACATACGGAACATAGTACAGTGAAACGATATTCCTGATATCAGTCAACAGTGAATTGATACTATATAGTTCACTGAAATTTGTTTTGTTTTTCTGATATTAACCAAACGTCTCTGACCTGATGCATATGGAACGTATTCTTTTAAAACGTTTTCGGCGCCAAATAGCCTTTTAGTGCTGATGTGCCGTAAAACCCATATCACTCACTCACTCTGATATTAACTCGGACTTACCTGCTAAGAATAAAATATTGCGATAACGGATATCGACTTGGTAAAAAGATGAGTCGTTCATTTATTATGCACACTTTGCACTGAATTGATTTGCTGTTTTAAATCATAACCATAGCTAATAACTTTTAAAATGCATGGGTGTATGTATTTACCTTCTGGTCGCAGATGTTGTCAATCAATAGAAGAGACATAATTCTCTGAACTTTTGAAAGGCTGCTATTTCTGGTTTGCATCAAAATACCGTAGATGAGACCCAGCCTTGGAATAAGGTTTTGCAGGTTTGTGTAAAGCCCAATCTTTTTGTCGTCAATAAGGATAAACATCAAAAGGGCAAACAAGTCTGGAAACAAGCATTTAAATTCACTGATAATATCAAGCCATCGAGAACATTTAAGCTCTTTTACATCTTTTTTCATTAAACAACTTACAAATCCATATTTCTTGTTTCCCATGTTGCTGATTGTATGTTTATTTTGTACAATCATTTTTTCGACTACAGACTTTCTGACAGTGTCGTTATTGATAATCCACGTTGAAAGTTGGTCTAGTGATCCGCCACTACAAATAGAATACAAACTTTGCATCTCATTTGCCGAAATACTGTTTTCGTTACAACAGTTATACAATTTCAAAAACTTGTTGATTTCAATTAAATCTGGGTTGTATGCGTTTCTTGAAGACTTTCGGGAATTTTGATAGTCAAGATCAAGATCCGATGGATGGAATACCAACTCAGGTGTCAGTTTTGCAGTTTCAGCTGTTTTGCTCGCAGTTGATTTTCTCGCTGCAGCACTGTACCCGTGGAAATGGACTGGTCTGGGTATTTTAGATGGTGTTAGGACAGCATGCTCTGTTACTTTAGTGACATCATTCGTATTACCTGCAAAGTAAAAACTTCTTTCAACAAGTTCTGAAAAATAAGATCCTTTGGAAGCAGGGAATACATCAAAGAACAGAAAATAGCAGATTCGGTTTAATTGAGTCTGTTCATGACCGGTAATTAAATGTGCGACTGTAGCCCATCCCCCCCCCCTCTCTCTCTCTCTCTCTGAAAGAATGTTCAGGCGGGCGTTCATGTGGATTTATAAGAGTTTTGTAATGAAAACTCGTATCAGATGCATAACTGGATGCCTGTTATGTGAAAGAGTATTTTTGTTTAGAGAATTTGGGAAGTGAAGAAGGGACATTATCTCTTTAGATTCTGATTTCGGTATGAGACTTGTTTTAAAATAGAAAGGTATCTGCGAGTTTAGAGTTAAATGCCACAGATCAGTGCATATGCACATACGTCTTTATCTATAAATTCAAATTTTAGCCAAGTTTCGTACAAGCTGACCATAGAATCATAAAATAATGGGATCGCCTCACGGGAAAATGAAACATACTGCATCTGCGAAAAGCCAAAACTAAGCTGCGCATGAAGGCAGGCGGACAGCATTTTTATCCATACACTGGACGAATCTGCAGGGAAGTACTTTATCTACATAATAATCGATCAGTCTATTCCTCTAATGTACTGTCTTTGGATACGCTATTTTAAACAAAGCAGTTATAATAGCTACTTACATTCTGTTATTTCAAAGTCCATACTGTCGTGTTCGGTAGTTATTCTTGTGGTAACTGTATTCACGGTTGTCTCATTCGTCGTCTCTGCCTCAAATAGTTTTACAGGTGTTTTGGATTTTTTCTTTGGGAAAGACTGAAGCGATTTTGTTATCGGCGAGCCCGCAGGTGATGATGCCATCCTCTTTGGCTGAGCTTTCATAATGTTATTTTGACATAGCTCATAAAACTCAGTGCACTTCTTATGCAATGTTTGAAGTTTTTCATTACAACCTTGACACATTAAACCACTGTTAACATTTACACCACCGTATTTTAGCATTAAATCCTGCAAAGCTTTTCTTTCAAGTGTCGAACCGTCAATTCTATAAATTCTTTTCTGTGGGACAGTTTTTCTACAAACTATACATATATCACTAGTTTGATCTAAATTTTGTTTCACAGGTGTTTTATGCATTTTGTCCAACTACTATATAAAATGAAACTAACAAGTGTGTATTAAATATGTAAATATTCAGACTCTATTAGGATGGAATTTTAGCTCTTGCTGATAAACTGATGCAGACGCTTAAATCTCGCTGAGTCTACCTTTGCTATTAATAGCATGCGCAATGCGCCTGCGTACTTTCGTCCCACCGTTTTTACTGGGATGAGAATTACTAGGTACCTAACCTCGTACACGCTGGCGTGTGAGGGGAGGTAATCCAAACTAGAATTTCGAATACATAAATAATGAACCCCATGCTAGTCGACATCAGGCTGTGCAATTTCATGAATGGGAATTTGAATACCATTTATGGTATCCATCGCATGGCAAATCCAATGCTACACCGTGAATACCATGGTGAGCAACATAATGCATAAGATTCAGATACCATGTATGAAATTTGTCGAATGGCGAACCTTAGGGTACATGTACCCGATACCAAGCTTGACAATACCATGCATGGGATTCGAATACCTGCCAAGTTATTCGTTGATAAATGGCAAATCTTATGCTAGCAAATTGATTCATGGAATTCGTATATTGATCTACGTTGAGCCTGACAACAGCAATAACAATAATCACAACAGCAACCATATATAGTTGGCTCTGTGTTATATTGGGGAACGATGGGTATTTAGAGCAATAATACATGTACTGCGCTTCGTTGTGTTTTTCGAGAGTCTGATTTAGAAAATGACCTGAAACAATGACAACAATAATTACAACATTCTCAACAACAAATCAATAACAAGAACAACAATTTCAGCGACAGAAACAAGCAAAAGGCTTTTACCCCTATAGAATATATTTGAACGTTTCCAGGCATAACTCTTCTTCAAGACATACATGGATTTCAGTGCCATCTCGTGTCTGTTAACAGAAACACTCAGTCTTGAAGGCGCATGTCATTAAATGAAGAATAATGCAGCATAGCTTTATCTAGAAACAGTTTGTTATACAGCTTCTTCGTCATCGATTGCCATGCCCTGCGTTAGTCGATTGCAACCGATTTTAGAAAACAGCGTTTTCGATTGCCAGAAGTTTTTACACTTGCATTTTCACCCCCTCCAAGTACAGTGATAATTAAGCGTAGAACCTAGAACTTTTACAGGTGTTTAGGAAAGACATTCAAGAAGACTGTGTTTTATTTAATTTGACCTTGAGTAATTTGGAATATAAGCCAGAAATCGGAATTTTCCAGTCTAAAATTTCATGGTCAAACTGTAAGTAGGCAGTGCGACATTTAGTAAAGACTTTGTGAAGAAAATTCTTCTTCAGGGAAATTTTCAGACATGCTGCTTCAAACCAGTAATAAATGTTTTACCCAAAACCGTTCGATTAAATGAAATAAAACATGTTAAACTGAGTTACCCTAACTCGTCGCGTAAATATTTGATCCGCGTTCTGGATTGCCGCGAGTGGTCAGGATTGCCGCCTACCCGGTGTGCTATAGAAGCAATGGAAAGTTGCCATGTTTTATTCTGCAACAATGCACTGTTACGGAGCGCGTGAGTCTCATTGCTGACGTCACTGCAATTACTGACGTAATATTTTGTGACGTTTCGAGACGTTAGACGGTGTAACGTCTCTTTTTCTTTCTAAAATCCCCCCCCCCCCCCCAAAAAAAAAGTACATATATGATCATTTATCTTAGACACAGTTAAGAATATTGGCGGGAGCATGAACGCGCTGGCAGGAAGGTTGGGAGAGTTTGAATGAAAAGAATAGTTTTTCAGTGTTTTTGAGTGTTAGAATCGAAATAGTTCAGCTCTAGCATTGAATTGTTGAGTAATAATTCACTGTTTGTCGGTCAGTTGTAAGTAGATATATTACTCGCGCTCCGTGCTCGTGATATGATCTACTTTACAACTGACCTCCAAACAGTGAATTATTACTCAACAATTCACTGCTAGAGCTGATCTATTTCTTAAATAAAATGCGATTTTAGTGTCATATGATAAATAGAATCTTGCATTCCTGCTCCTGTATTAACTCATTGGGGAAACGATAAGATGCTCAATAATACAGGAGCACTCATGTAACATCCTCTATTCAGTACAGTTTAGTGGTTAATTCTTAACAGCATGTCGTATTGTTATAATCCTAAATGTTTGGACATACAGGACTGAGTGTGGACTCCCAGAGTGGCATCTGATAAGAGTTTACACTGTTCACTATATTCAACTTTTACTTTCTTCACATACTGCTGTATCATAAAGCCACCATGCTAAAATTTAGCATAACCACTCAGGGATTTTCTGCAAAGGGCCATGTGCTAAATTAGCCCAAGCTCAAACCAGGGCCATCAGTTCAACAAACTGCAAGGGGTCCAAGTTCCCATTGGTACAGTATGTACCAAGTTACACAGCTATTGGCCCACTGATTACTGAGAAGAATATTTTTTAAGAAATGACCTTGACCTTGAACACTTACACAAACTCAAACAACTTCATATACTCATTGAGTTGCATGCATCTACCAACTTTCAGAACACAGACTGCAACAGTTTCCAAAAAAATCATTGATTTCACCTTTTCCCATACAAAAGCCTGTGACCAAATACAAAATTGCCCTAAAATAGGTCAAGGTCATCCCAGGGTCATCATTTGAATAAACTAAGATGTACCCAAATCCCTGATGCTACATACCAAGTTTCGAGGCAATGAGCCAACAATGATTCTCCAGGTGAAGGGTTTCTACCATAGATGGGCATGGTAGCCATCTTGGTAATGTGTCCTGAATTTCGCAAACTTTCCTTCCCCCATCCCATGGAGGCTCCACATGAAATTTGACTTCAATCAACGCAGTTGCTTTGGAGATGAAGATGTTTAAAAACGTTAAAGAATGAAGCGAAGAGGAACAACAGATCCCTGGCCATATGACAAGCTCCCCTTGTGTGCCTGAAGGCACAGGTCAGTTACACAAATTAATAATTTTTGCACTACTAATTTCAATTCCATTACAATTGTATGATAAGATATTCTGCTGAAAAATAAGATCTATTCTTGGACAACAGAGTTTGGTTTAATAGTGCTTTCAACCTTTGGACGCCAATCATCACACCAAATAATGGAAATCCATCGTATGATTTGTAAAATAGCATTGCTAATATGATACAGGGAGTACTGAAGTTGCTCTGCTTAGGTGAACTATCAAGCAAGCTAAAAACTATTGTAGAAAAATTCACAGCTTTTGGCAGAATAAGGATACCTCATTTAATTCAAGTGAATCTTCAGAATGAGGAACACTGGGCTTCGTCAGTCTCTCAGGTTCATTTGGTTTTTCTCCAATTTAATGGCCTTGTCATTAGCACAAGCGTAGGGACCTGCACTGTCTGCACCCAAAATCAGTTTTTTCCTGCAGTTGGTACATATAGCTGTAAACAAAAGGAACATATCATCACTCCACACATGCAGACGGTGAAATAAACTAAACAAAAGTAAAATCTCTACACTTTCTGTCAAGTGATTGTGTCTCATAGGCCGCATGTACATTTGTACACCAGCATGTAATATTTCCTTAAACTACTTTCCTGTTGACATTTCTCAGAAACGAGTTTTTGCTTAATACTTGAATAGTTTTAAGTCAATTTTCTTGCAAATAGGCTCGAATCAGAATCGGCCATACTTTTATTACTCATTCGTTTCTGTTGAAAGGTGAGGACCCGCCTTTGTGCATTCCTTGTCAGGAACCTTTTAGTGTTAAACATTTCCTTTTAGATTGCATGGATTTTCGTATTACGCGTGCTAGGTTTTTCCATGTCAACAGTATGAAACAACTGTTTGACACGGTTGAACCAGCGAAAATCTTTTCATTTTTGAAAGAGATTGGCATATATAGTAAAATATAGTTTAGTTAAGTCGCGGTATTTTTACAACAGTAGATTTAAATTTGTGTTTACTCATCTCGCTGGCCGAGAGTTCGTTTTATATTATGAGTCTTAAGCTAGCCGTTGATCGGCGTGTTTTACCACATACCCGACTTGATTCATTTTTATACTGTGCATTCATTTCTGACCTTATGCATATAACACGTTTTCGTTTATAGCGTTTTCGGCGCGAAATAGCCCTTTTGGTGCTGATGTGCCGTAAAATCCATATCACTCACTCACTCTTGCAAATACTTCCTTTCCAGTATTTACTAGCCCATTAGTCCTAATTTGTGCAGAAATAATTTTGAAATTTGAGCAACAAACAAAATTTTAGAGTCAAAAAAAAAGTTTTCAATAGGGTTAATTATTGAAATAAAGGGAAATCACTTTTTTCCCAGAAAATTAAAAAAAAATTTTTTTTTGCCAAAATTGCTTAAATTAAACAGCAGTAGACAGCATAAAGCAGGTTAAGAATTTGGATGATAGTTGACAAACATTGCCAGAAGCAATTAATTTTGAGAATTTGGTTTATCTCCCTTGCCCTTGGAAAATCCACTCTAAAATTATGTTTTACCATATATATTTTCTGTTTGTTGATCAATTTTCAAATTCCTGTGGCACAATTTACGACTAACAGATAAAAACATACTAGCCAGAAGATGATTCTTTAACTACATACTATGCAAAAACAGATGATGTCAACAGGAGAGTGTTCAGGTGCTCATATATGTTTCTACTGAAAAAAAAATTTCAAATAATTTTGCATCTTGCTAGTGTGGACTCTATACACAGTTACACTTCTATTCTCTCAAAATTACCTCCTTTGCAATTAAACAAGGGTTCATTTCTCTGCTATACAGTTCTCACATTTGTGATTTCAGTCAATCTGAGTCAGACTGTATTGGTTCTATTCGAAATCATAGTTAAATGAGCCAGAATTTAAGACAACAATCCCAAAGAAAAGAGTGCTTATTATCTCTATAATATGGAATGCCTTGTTCAACTGTGAATTCAAATCAGATTTGATGGTTGACTGAAATATTGTTGACAGGAACTTAAAACCTCAACACAAACAAAATATGTACGATTATACACGACAACCTCATTATAAAAAAATGATACTTTTCCAAAAATGAATAGATTGTATAAAAGACCATAAATGGTCATTTTTCCATAGAATCTATACATTTTGTTTGGATATAACACGGTTGTTAAACTTACACAATGACCAAATACAAATCACTGAAAACCTGTGAAGGCATTTCTCGGCAATCTCTGTAAAGGCTTAATTTTATTGCTGTTGATAATACTTGCTGTATTAAATTACTCAACAAAATTCCGTGGAATGCGGTGTCTCGCCTGTCAGCGCTTTGTGAAACTGACCTAAACGCAAAGACTCAATGAAAGTTTACGCCGCCGACCCCGCCGCCGCCGACACCGGAAAAGCAATACCTATGTCTCGCTTCTGCTTCACAGGCGAGACAAAAATTAAAAAAAAAAGAAACAAAAAAAAATACACTTTCTTTGAAGGAGTAATGCATCTCATTGGGCGTGCTTGATTTGAGTGTTCCGACAAATCTTGAACGTCACACTTTTTTCTCTCTGAATCAAGTGAGGTCAAGAACCAGTCTCTCCCAAGTTGAATCAATTCAAGTGCAGAACAATAGTCTACTTTTTTTTCAGGCACAAGTTCTTGCGTTTTCCTCCCATTTTTCATGCAGGAAACATCTACCTAAATGGGATGGATCACTTCTCATCATAATATCTAGTTTCTGCATAGTTCTAGTTTAATACGAGATAGAATAAGCAAAGTGATTTGGTTAGGTTCAAATATTGAATTGAGTGTGTAGCATAGCTCTGAAAAATGCTCTGAACATCAGTCAAGCCTAGTACCGTATTGCAATCCATAATATAAAACTTATAGATATATATTTACTTAAAAGTGCACTCAGAAAGCATTTCCTTTTCCGTCTCAAATGTCTGCAATGTTTATCTTGCCTTAAAATACATTTAAGAATACATTTTCTGCAAAACGCACTAGGTTTGATATAAGCGCTTGGTGCAGTTGTCATGGATATCCCTTCATCCGGGCATCTCACACCTACTACTGAGGAGGAACAGACAGTGCATGCACCAAACGCTGCACCCACGAACTTGGTTCATCAGAACACAGGAAGGTGTATACCGAACAGCGAATCAAGTACGCCCATTGAATCATATTTTTTTACCCTGGTGTCCTTAATGTATACATGAATTTGCTAGAGGATGCAAAACTCTGCCGCCATACATTCAGCACACCTTTCTACACAAAACTAGTTACCTCTATAAAAATCCAAAATGAATTGAATGTCAGTGTTTATTTATTTTCTATTTTGAAGTCTACTTTCATTTTCACATTTTACAAAGGATGTGGCTATTTACACAGCAGCCGGGTTGATATGAGACTGTTTGCACAGCTGCCAGATGAGAATCACAATCAGAATTGTTTTGGTGATACGTCCAAGGACAATAATTCACCAGGACCTGTGAATCAGGGTAGCTAGTCCCTAGCCCTTACAAGAAAAGTAAACTTAGTAACCGAATCCTCTGCACACTCAGCAGCAGAAATAATGGAATCTTCACGAATTCCAATCTCTAATAGTCTGGGGGAAGAAACTGTTGGTCAGTTAAAAATAATCTCTGAAATTCATGAATTCATGCTTAGTGTCCTAGAATTTAGAAAGGGAGAGCATTTTTGGACTATGTTTATTTACGTGACTTCGGAAGAAAATGACATGTAAACGGTTTAATTGCAAAGTTGAATCCCCCCCCCACCCCCACGGGCAAGCTGTTGTCTGGATCTTATTCCTAACACTGCGATAGTAATATTAACATAGTCTATAGCTATTTTATAGGAAATGACTCGTAGCCTACACATTCATAGATGCTTGAGAACACCACTTCAAGCACCTGTGCCTGTAGTGAAATATTTGCTCAATAATACATACGTGTTCCAATAGGCAGGAATGTATCTTCAGCATCATCGGTTTATTCACCCTTCTGTCACCATGGGGATCTGTTCTTCCTGGTACATGCAAGGCGAGGTGTGATGGCACTCCACAACGAACGGACTTATTCCTCAATTTCTTTAAATAGGTGATATGATCTACATGGGCACCGCAGATTTCATACTTCTCGGTAACCTTATCGCAAAGTAATCCTATTGTAGATAGGAAATTGTGTGCCTGTTCTTCAGAAAAATCTAAAATTGATCTCCGATCCGATGTACATACTACTTTACTTAAACAAAACTGAATATCGCAGTGCATTTTGACCTTTTTTTAGTTTCAGCAGACAAAAATTAAAACGACCGCCATTTGTTGTCCTTAGTTGCAGTGTATTTTCTCTAATGAAGAATAGTCAGGGGAAGTCACTGCGTGCGACCAGACTGTGAATTTATTGACAAAACAGCAAAAGTAAATGCTCCCTATTTTGGCAGTGTACTTTGCCCCAGTCTGTTTTTTCCACATTTTGATAGTTTATTCAATGCTCTAACAAAATATTGATAATATTTCACTGAGAGCGTCGGGCCACTCGCAAACTGTCTGTTCGAATAAGGTCACTCACGTACAAGTTTTGGGACAAATTTCGCTTCAAAATAACGCCTATAACTAACTCAAACGCAAGGATACCCTTTCTTTTATTATAGAATATTGGTTTCGTCTTTATTCTACCAAAATAATTCAAAATAAATATTTTTGAAAAGAAATATATGGGATAAATGGTTGGTTGGGAGGTCTGGATTTGCTTAACTTTCTTGATTTTTGCTGCATTATCCACTGTTTCCATAGAAACGGTTGCGGAACCAAAAAAATGATAATACAATTTTTTTCTTATTTTGGTACTAGCTATCAATTGGTGTCATTTTTATACAAATCTGTTTCAGTGTGTGCCGCAAAATTTTGGTGGTTACAGAGAACTGATATTAAGAGCTGAACAAAATTTTGGTGACCTTGACCTCATTTTCAAGGTCACAGGAGGATTTAGATATGTGAAAATTTCACTAGAATTGATGTATCTCTTTAGCCTTTGGCTTGATTTCCACTTTACTTTCATAGATATACCTATGGGACAGTCTTAGGAGTGAACAGTGTTTTGATGACCTTGACCCCATTTTCAAGGTCAAAAGCTATCTTACAAATGCGTATTTTTCTCTCTTAAAAATGAGATGTCTTGAACCAGTGGATGGATATTCATCAGACTTGCATGAATGTATGGTTGTGACAGGTTTAAGACATGTTTAGTAGTTGGTGACCTTGACCCATTTTTGAAGGACATAGATGGCTGCCGTTACTAAAAATAGCAAAAACAACAAAAACTTCTTCTCCAGAACCACTGGGTATATTTGTCTGAATTTTGGCATGGAACATCAGTGAAACGTTGGTATTCAAAATTGTAAAAATGAAAAAAATCTGTTACGGAGTTTTGTCACAGTGACCTACTTTCTGTTTATAAGTGTTATTTTGCTCAAATGCCAATGTCAAAACACGACTGATTCAAACGACTTCAAACAACTTCTTCTCTAAAACCACTGCACCCATGGGTCTCAAATTTCACATGGAGCATAACCAGACTGCAGGGTTTCAAAATTGTAAAATTGGGTCAGGTCAAGAATCCAAGATGGCCACCGTTACTAAAAATAGCAAAAACAACAAAATCAACTTCTCCTCCAGAACCATTTGGTATATTTGGTTGAAAGTTTGTGTGGAACATTAATGGGACCTTGGGATTTAAAATTGTAAAAATGAAAAAAATTTATAGCGGACTTAGGTCACAGTGACCTACTTAGCATTTACAAGACCGATTTTGCTCAAATGTCAGTATCTCAAGAAAACTCAATCAATTGTGGTCAGATTTGGTCAGAAATGGTCCTTGAAAGGAATTATTTCAATTTTGTGGCAGTTGACTATCCAAGATGGCCACCATGGGGGCCGTTACTAAAAATAGCACAAATATAGAAATGAAAATTACTCAAGAACCCTTGAATGGAATTGACCAATTTCGTGTCAGAATGTTCCTTGCATGAAGCAGTTTCGATAAATTGCAATTTGGCTTTCAAGGATGGCCGACATCTGCCGTTACTAAAAATAGCACAAACATAAAACTGACAATTACTCAAGAACCCTTGTATGGAATTCAACCAATTTTGTGTCAGAATGTTCCTTGCATGAAGCCGTTTCGATTAATTGCAATTCGGCTTTCCAAGATGGCCGACATCTGCCGTTACTAACAATAGCACAAACATAAAATGACAATTAGTCAAGAACCCTTAAATGGAATTGGACCAATTTTGTGTCAGAATGTTCCTTACATGAAGCCATTTCGATTAATTGCAATTTGGCATTCCAAGATGGCCACCATCTGCGGTTACTAAAAATAGCACAAAACATGAAAATGCAATATCTCAGCAACCGCTGAATAGAGTTTGACGAAGTTTGTGTCTAAATGATTTTTGCATTGAGATGTTTCAAAAGTAACTAAATATAGACAAGTTTTAATGGCCTTTGTTACTAAAAATAGAAAAATGTGAAAATAAAAAAATCTCAGTGATATTGGACTAATTTTCTGTCAGAATGGTTCTTTCATTAAGCTTTTTCGATTTTCTGCATTTTGGCATTCCAAGATGGCCGCCATTTACCGTGACTAAAAATAGCACAAAACATGAAAATAACAACATCTCATTAACCGCTGAAGCGATTGAGACGAAATTTGTGGCAAAATGATTCTTGCTTTGACGTCTTTCAAAAAATAACAAATATTGACCTGTCAAGTTGGCCTCTGTTACTTGAAATAGCAAAATATGAAAATTAGAAAATTACAATGGAACTGGACCAATTTTTATGTCAAAATGGTCCTTGCATGAAAGCTTTTCAATTTTTTGCATTTTGGCATTCTAAGATGGTCGCCATCTGCCGTTACTAAAAATAGCACAAAACATGAAACTGACAATATCTCAGTAACCCCTGAATGGAATTTGTTGAAATTTGTGGCAAAATGATTCTTGCATTGAGGTGTTTCAAAAGTAAATATATAAAGACCAGACAAGTTGGCCTCTGTTACTAAAAGTAGCAAAATGTGAAACTGAGAAAATCTCTGGAATTGGACCAATTTTGTATCAGAATGGTCCCGTTGCACAAAAGCCAGGTGAGCGATATCAGGCCCATTTGGGCCTCTTGTTCTCTGAAAAACATTTCTAGTTGTATAATGTTAAAGGTTTTCCCAGTATTTAATTTTTTATATCGTGTAATGCATATCTTGAGAGGAAATATGTCAATACATATTATCATGAGGTCACACTATAGTCGCACCTGTTTGAAAGTTTTGTTTATTTTCTTCAGAAGTGTCGAGACCTGTTCACACCTTGTTGGGTTCATTACGGCTCTTCAGCAGTGCCAGTTGATGGGACTCACAGAGGTACCGGCGGAACTTCCATGTAACTCGCTACCACAAAAATGGAATGTTCCCAGAGGGACAAAGGTTCAACCCGAAGCTGTGCACATATGACTTTCGTGAACCCCAAGCCTGTTAGGAAGAAGAGGCCAATCAAAAATATTCTTACTGATAATAGGTACAGTTCATCTTGAATAGTTTATTCCTTTTCGCTTAACAGCAGATCTCCAGATATGGTTGGGGGTGGTCGGGTGGTGCTGTGTGTAACTTCCAGTGCCAGGGCGCCGTACTGATTTGGATAATAATAGGGCAAGGGCCTACTGTGATTGCAGTAGGTGCGGGTGGGGGTTATTTGGACATTTTTAGCTCACCTGAGCCAGCGGCTCCGCGGGAGCTTATAGGATGGTAAGGCTCCGCCGTCCGTCGTCGTCCGTCCGTCCGTCCGTCAACAATTTCAAACGACTTCTCCTCTGAAACCGCTGGGCCAATTGTAACCAAATTTCATATGTGGCCTCCAGAGGAAGGGGGAACGAAAAGTTGTTCAAACGGTCCTGGTCACATGACCAATATGGCCGCCATGCCCATATATGGTAAAAACCTAAAAAAGTCTTCTTTTCCAGAACCAATAGGCAGATGGCCTTGAAACTTGGTATGTAGCATTGGGTGTGGGAGTACTACCAAGGTTGTTCAAATTATGACCTTGGGTTGACCTTGACCTTTTTTACGGTAAGGTCAAATTTGCTTCCTTGTGCTTTTATATGGCAAAATGCTAGAACATAAGATATCTTGGAAACTCTTGAAGATTTTAGGCTAAAATTGGTATCTAAAATCATCTTAATGAGTACATGAAGATTTAGGAGTACAAGAGGTCAAGGTCATGTTTTGACCTTTGAACCAGAACTCTGATATTTTGACAATTCCAAACAATCTTCTCAAAAGTCACTGGGCCAATTGGAACCAAATTTCATATAGAGCCTCCAGGGTTTGAGGGAGCAAAAATTTATTCATACGGTCCAGGTCACATGACCAACATGGCCGCCACGCCCATATATGGCAAAAACCTTTAAAAATCTTCTTCTCCAGAACCAGTTGACCGATGGCCTTGAAACTTTGTATGTAGCATCGAGTACTCAAGTACTATCAAGATTGTTCAAATGATGACCTTGGATTTACCTTGACCTTATTTACGGCAAGGTCAAATATGGGAAAAATGCTAGAACATAAGATTTCTTGGAAAGTTTTGAAGATTAAGGCCTAAAAATTGGAGTATGCAGTCATCTTAATGAGTACATGAAGATTCATAAGTACAAGAGGTCAAGGTCATTCATTGACCTTTGAACCAGAACTCTCATATTTTGACAATTTCAAACAATCTCCTCAAAAACCACTGGGCAAATTGTAACCAAATTTCATATAGAGTCTTCAGGGTTAGAGTGAACAAAAATTTATTCAAACGGTCCAGGTCACATGACCAACATAGCTGACATGCCCATGTATGGTAAAAACCTTTAAAAATCTTCTTCTCCAGAATCATTTGACAGATGGCCTTTAAACTTGGTATGTAGCATTGGGTACTCCAGTGATATCAAGATTGTTTAAAATGTTGACCTTGGGTTGACCTTGACCATTTTACAGCAAGGTCAAATATGGAAAAATGCTGGAACATAAGATTTCATGGAAAGTTTTGAAGATTTAGGCCTAAAAATTGGATAATACAGTCATCTTAATGAGTATATGAAGATTTGTGAGTACAAAAGGTCAAAGTTGTTCTTTGACATTTTGACCTTGAATTCTCATTGTTTGACTATTTCAAACTTCTTCATAAAAGCCACTGAGCAACTTGTAAACACATTTCATAAACAGCCTTCAGGGGTTGAGGGAAGGAAAATTTCTTCAAATGGTCTGGGTCACATGACCAACATGGCGGCCATGCCCATATATGGTAAAAACCTTTAAAAAATCTTCTTCTCCAGAACCAATTGACCGATGGCCTTGAAACTTGGTATGTAGCATTGGGTACTCCAGTACTATCAAGATTATTCGAATTATGACCTTGGGTTGACCTTGACCTTTTTTACGGCAAGGTCAAATATGGGAAAATGCTAGAACATAAGATTTCATGGGAAGTTTTGAAGATTGAGGCCTAAAAATTGGTATATACAGTTACCTTAATGAGGTCATGAAGAATTATGAGTACAAGAGGTCAAGGTCATTCTTTGATCTTTAACCCAGATCTCTCATATTTTGACATTTTCAAACATTTCCTCAAAAGGCAAAGAGCCAATTGTTAACACATTTCATATAGAGCCTCCAGAGCTTGATTGAACAAAAATTTGTTCAAATGGTCCAGGTCACATGACCAACATGGCCGCCATACCCATTTATGGTATAAACCTATAATATTTTTCTTCTCTAGAACCAATACACCAATGGCCTGTAAACTTGGTTAAGTAGCATAGAGTTCTATGGAGTCCAACCAAGACTGTTCAAATGATGACCTTGGGTTTACCTTGACCTTTTTAGCGGCATGGTCAAATATGGGAAAATGCTATAACATAAGATTTCATGGATAGGTTTGAAGATTTTGGCCTAAAAATGCTATGTATGGTTGTCTTAATGTGAACATGAAGATTTATGAGTACAAGAAGTAGTGGTCATTCTTTGACTTTTGACCCAAAACTCATTTTTTGGCAATTTCAGACATAAGAAAAAGACACTTTGCCAATTGCGCAGGTGAGCGGTTCAGGGCCTCATGGCCCTCTTGTTTCTCTCGTCTAT
>OZ022509.1:56349013-56456230 GCA_963989385.1 Ctena decussata
TGTGCTTGACTGTTGAATATTTTTCTATGTATTTCTATGGTCCAAACCTAGGACTCCCTGCCCCGGGGCCAATTTTGGACCCTGGGGCCACAATTTGAACAAACTTGGTAAAGGCCTATTAGGCAATGCTACATACTAAATTTCAAGCATCTGAGCATTGCGGTTCTAGAGAAGAAGATTTTTTGAATATTTTTCTATGTATTTCCATGGGTCAAACCCAGGACCCCCTGGGGCGGGGTCATTTTGGATCCTGGGGCCATCATTTGAACAAACATGGTAATTGACCACTTGGCAATGCTACATACCAAATTTCAAGCATCCGAGCCAAGCAGTTCTGAAGAAGATTTTTGAATATTTTTCTATGTATTTCTATGGTTCAAACCTGGGACGCCCTGCCCTGGGGCCATTTTGAACCCTGGGGCCACTTTGTACCCTGGGGCCACCATTTGAATAAACTTGGTAGAGGACAACTAGGCAATGCTACATACCAAATTTCAAGCATCTGAGCCATGCAGTTCTGGAAAAGATTTTTAAGTATACTTAAGTTTCGAACCCAAGACCCCCTGCCCCGGGGCCTATGTTGGGCCCAGAGGCCACCATTTGAACAAACTTGGTAGTGGACCACTAGGCGATGCTACATACCAAATTTCAAGCATCTGAGCCAAGCAGTTCTGGAGAAGAAGATTTTTTGAAATATATTTTAGTTTCGAACCCAAGATCCCCTGCCCTAAGGCCACCGTTTGAACAAACTTGGTAGAGGACCACTAGGCGGTGCTACATACCAAATTTCAAGCACTTTAGCCAAGCAGTTCTGGAGAAGAATATTTTTAAGTATATTTTAGTCTCGAACCCAAGACCCCCTGCCCCAGGGCCATTTTGGACCCTGGGGCCACCATTTGAACAAACTTGGTAGAGGTCCACTAGACAATTCTTCATACCAAATATGAAAGCCCTTTGCCTAGCGGGTTCAGAGAAGATGTCATTTCAAGCAAATTGTTGACGACGGACACTGGGTGATCACAATAGCTCACCCTGAGCCAATGGCTCAGGTGAGCTAAAAAGATGATGTGCAGGTCTTGACGGCAAAGAGCATCCCTCTCCGAGCCACACCTACTGTCGTATTCGGCAGGACACTCTTTAGCTGCAGACATCAGGTAAAAGACGTATGGGGGACGCCTGCGCTCTCGAGTTAAGGCGTCAGACAAGGGCATCAGGAAAGAGATGCAGCAAGAACCTGCAAAAAGCCCAAAACAACTAAAATCCTGGAAGCCGAACTCCGCTAAGATTCATGTCACTATGACAATTTTGCCTTAGTTTTAGAATAATATAGAGGTTGAACCAGACATATATCAAATTGATTTCTCTCTTCTTTCTCCCTCTCACTGGGAGACGGCCCGATAAACACTGAAATCCTGTCTCAAAGGGCCGTTAAACTCAACCAACCAACAATTATTTTCCATTACCGTACGCTATATCTAGGCAGTTCTAATGAAAATTCACAGTGTGTATTTTTAGCTCACCTGGCCCTTCGCCATAGTGATCTATTGTCATACCAAAGTGTCCGTCGTGCGTCGTTAATCGTTTGTCGTCCGTCAACACTTGAAAACAAATACTCAAACATCTTCATGTATAAAACTACTGGACCCATGGTTCTCAAATTTCACATGGAGCATGACCTGACTCCAGGGTCTCAGAATTGTAAAATTGGGTCAGGTTGAATATCCAAGGTTGCCGCCGTTACTAAAAATAGCAAAAATAACAAAATCGTCTTTCTCTCCAGAACCACTTGGTATATTTGTCTGAATTTTTGCCGGAAACATCAGTGAATCATTGGTATTCAGAATTGTAAAAATGAAAAGAATCTGTAGCGGAGTTTTGTGGCAGTGACCTACTTTTTGTTTACGAGTGTAATTTTGCTCAAATGCCAACGTCGAAAAACAACTTATTTAAACAACTTCAAACAACTTCTCTAAAACCACTGAGCCCATGTGTCTCTAATTTCAGTGGAGCATGGCCAGACTGCAGGGTTTCAAATTTATAAAGGTGGGTCAGGTCGAGAATTCAAGATGGCCGCCATTACTAAAAATAGAAAAAAACGACAAAATCAACATCTCCAATTCCATTGAGTATATTTGGTTGAAAGTCTGCATGGAACATAAGTGGGAATTTGGAATTAAAAATTGTAAAATAAAAAAAATCTGTAGCGGAATTAGGTCACAGTGACCTACTTAGTGTTTATCATGCGAACCGAACAACCAACTAAATGTTTTGTACCACTTCATTAACTGAGGGTGAGGTTGGACCTGTAAAATCGATTTAAGCCCCCCAGTAATTCATTACTGACCGTTCCAAGGCGGTAGTTCTGTTGTGGTTCTCTGTTGCCTGTTTTTGGTGTCAGAGTTTCTGTGATGTTTTACCTTATGTATGTTCTTATTATTTTTGGTTCGGTTTGGGTTGCTGAGTGGCCACCTTTTGGGAACAAGCTGCTCACTCGGTTGGCCATATGTTCTCTGTATCTTGATTATTTGTAATCTTAGTTGTTTCCAACTAAGGTTTGAGAGCTGGATTTGGATTTTGATTGTTTCAGTTCCTGGTCTTTGCATACTTTTTACTTTTACAAGACCAAATTTGCTCAATTGTCAATATCTCAAGAAAACGCAAATGGATTCTGATCAGAAATGGTCCTTGAATGGAATTATTTCAAATTTGTGCCAATTGACAATCCAAGATGGCCACCAGGGGGGCCCGTTACTAAAAATAGCACAAACATAAAAAATGACAATTTCTCAAGAGCCCTTGAATGGAATTGGACCAATTTTGTGTCAGACTGTTCCTTGCATCAAGCCATTTTGATTAATTGCAATTTGGCAATCCAAGATGGCCACCATCTGCCGTTACTAAAAATAAAAGAAAACATGAAAATGCCAATATTTTAGTAACCACTGAATGGATTTCGACGAAATTTGTGGCAAAATGATTCTTGCATTGAGGTGTTTTAAATGTCACTAAATATAGACCAGTCTTATTGGCCTTTGTTATTAAAAATAGCAAAATGTGAAAATTAGAAAATCTCAAAAGAATTGGACTAATTTTGTGTCAGAATGGCCCTTTTATGAAGCCTTTGCGATTTCTTGCATTTTGTAAAAATTGTATAAATTAGAAAACATATCAAATCCATCTGAAACGGCAAGTGTCAATCAGAAAAATATTCGATTAAACATTTTGCATTACATTTTTGATGATATATCCAGTCATGTGATCTGCGTGTAATTCGTTTTAGACAGGGGCTCGACACCCAATTTTCACACGAATCTGCTACAAAAACAGATCCTTTTCAGATTACAAAATTTACACAAAAACACTCATTTTGATTCATTTAACAAGCTGAAAATTGCTTTTACGCGCGCTGTTTCATAAAAATAAAGAGTGCAAGCCATAAACGTGTTAATTTTTCGGTGACTCGATGTACCTGTACGATTTTTGTTTTCTAGTTTTCTTCCCAAAATGACCGTTTTGAAGAAGAAAAAAAATCTTTTAGCATACAAAACTTAAAAGTGCATTGAAAAGTTAGCCTAGTTGAAAAATTTGAATAAATTTTTGTTCGAATTTACCAGATTTTTGTCCTGACCCCCTGTCTGAAACTTACTGTATGCAGATCACGTGACAGGAAATATCGTCCAAACTTTCATGAAAAGTGTCTTAACGGATCTTTATCTTATCGATACTATGCGTTTCATATGGATATCACATTTGTTGTATATGCTACAATTTTTCAAACCTGAATATCCCCTACTTTTTGTGAACCGTATATAACATGCACTTTCTGAATACTAATGCTCAGATCAAAATAAATCAGTTTTTTGTGTGTGTGTTTTTCTACAAATCAGAAACTAGTCTTGAGGCACAATTTGTTTGTTCCTTTATCATGCTCCCTTGTTTTATCCCCCGCCAAAGGCGGAGGGATATAGTTTTCTTGATATAAATATATATCACTATAACGCGCTGATGCACGTGAAATTTTGTTAGACTTGCTTCAGTAGTGCATGAGTTATCGCCCTTAAATGGACTATAAATTAATGTAATGAGTCATAACTAAGTAACCAATTATCAAAACTTCATGAAACTTTAATTGAACATGTACCACCATAACCCGGTTGTGCACATACAGTTTCGTCACACGGGCATCAGTAGTACATGAGTTATTACTCTTGAATCAATTTAAGGTTGACAAATTCAGCCATAACTAAGTAACCAATGAACAGAATTCTTTGAAACTTATACTAAATATATATCACCATACCATATTTGTGCTTCTTATAGTTTTCTTGATATAAATATATATCACTATAACGCGCTGATGCACGTGAAATTTTGTTAGACTTGCTTCAGTAGTGCATGAGTTATCGCCCTTCAATGGACTATAAATTAATGTAATGAGTCATAACTAAGTAACCAATTATCAAAACTTCATGAAACTTTAATTGAATATATACCACCATAACCCGGTTATGCACATACAGTTTCGTCACACGGGCATCAGTAGTGCATGAGTTATTACTCTTGTATCAATTTAAGGTTGACACATTCAGCCATAGCTAAGTAACCAATGAACAGAATTCTATGAAACTTATACTAAATATATATCACCATACCATATTTGTGCATCTTATGTTTTGTTTTCAGTAAGCAATGAAATATTGCCCTTGAATTCGTTTAAAATCAACAAATTGAGTCATAACTAGGTAACCAATGAATTCATGAAACTTAAAAAAATTATGTATTGTCATGACACAGCAGGGCACATTAAGTTTTGTCATAATCGCTCAAGTAGTGCATGATTTAATGGTCGAGAATTCGTTTTATGTTATCAGTCTTAAGATAGCCGTTGATCGGCGCGTTTTACCACATACCCGACTTGATTCATTTTCATATTGTGCATTTATTTCTGACCTTATGCATAAAACATCGGGGTTTTTTTTTATAGCGTTTTCGGCGCGAAATAGCCCGTTTGGTGCTGATGTGCCGTAAAACCCATATCACTCACTCACTCACTAAAATCCACAAATTAGCCATAACTAAGGTATCGGTGAACAAATTATCTTGAAACTGAAATAAAAATGTATCAACATAGTGCAGTGATGCTGAGACAAGTGTTTAAGAAAGCTTCAGTTTATGCCTCACTTATCCCGGAGTTATTGCCTTTGGTTTTATTTACAATCCACAAGTTCAGCCGTAACTAAGTAACCAGTGAACGAAATTTTATGTTACTTGAAATAAACCATAAACAAAGCAGGGCCACCTCGGCGGGGGATATAAATTCACCGAATTTGCTTGTTCAACCAGATATCGTATCCACTATATAGATACAAAATGTAAGATGCTACAGTAGAAACTCTGATGATTAAGTCATTTAAGGTCTCAGCCATAAAGAATGCATAACAAATAAAGCCCTGGTAAGTAAAAATAAACTGGTTGTTTCAGACATTAAATCATCGAGGTTCTACTGAATATGATAATCTCTTTTTTGTTTGGGATAGAGATGTTAAATGATAATCATTTTCACATCAGTTTGTTTATTAGGAAAATAATTCTGCGATGGTGCTCTGTATAGCTTCCAGTGCCGGGGCGTCTTATTGATTTGGATAACAGTAGGACAAGGGCCTACTATGCTTGCAGTAGGTGTGGGTAGGTGTTTGTGGACATTTTTCCAACCAACCAAAATCTAAGTTGTTGACTCGGAACATAAACTTACAGTAACTACCCCACCCCATCCCTGATTACCTTGTGTCACTTCAAGTTGTTCTTTTCCTGCATTATTTTTCCTTTTTCCCTCGGCAGACATGTTTTCCTTTATTTCTAATACAGAAAATAATGTACAAATGACGTCTGCGTTAATCAATTGATTCTTCAAATATTTCATATTATAAATGGCATTCAGGCCTTCAAATATTTTTTCGGACGGATTATCCTGTCCTGAGCAGTTTCCTTATTTGGCAGCACAGCATAACTGTTTCCTCCGTAATGACATTCATAGGGAAAAGTGCATAGCTTCGTTGTATCTAATTTAAACAGCGGGTATTTGTCTTTACCAGAATAACGAGAACTGTCTACTCACTTTTCCCTGACTTGGCGGATGGTTACTTGAACTGAAAATAAGCTGCTTCACGTTTGTGCTTTTTATCCCCCGACCGAAAGGTTCGGGGGATATAGCGATGAGCCTGGCGTCCGTCCGTCCGTCTGTCCGTCCGTAAACACTTCCTTGTCCGCTCTATATCTTGAATACCCTTTGGAATATTTTCATGATACTTCACAGTTATGTAGAACAGGTCATGACGATGTGTCGCGAACAAGAATGGTAACTGTTGCTATTGTACTTTTTGAGTTATTTCCCCTTTGGTGATTTTTTGGCAGATTCGTGTCCGCTCTGTAACTTGAATACCCTTTGGAATATTTTCATGATACTTCACAGAAATGTAGAACAGGTCATGACGATGTGTCGCGAACAAGAATGACAACTCTTGCTTTCTTACTTTTTGAGTTATTTCCCCTTGATAGTTTTAGGTGCGATATTTTGGCAGATTCGTGTCCGCTCTATAACTTGAATACCCCTTGGAATATTCTCATGATAGTTCACAGATATGTAGAACAGGTCATGGCGATGTGTCGCAAACAAGAATGACAACTCTTACTTTCTTACTTTTTGAGTTATTTCCCCTTGATGGTTTTAGGTGTGATTTCGTGTCCGCTCTATAACTTGAATACCTTTTGGAATATTTTCATGATACTTCACAGATATGTAGAACAGGTCATGACGATGTGTCGCGAACAAGAATGACAACTCTTGCTTTCTTACTTTTGGAGTTATTTCCCCTTGATGGTTTTAGGTGTGATTTCGTGTCCGCTCTATAACTTGAATACCTTTTGGAATATTTTCATGATACTTCACAGATATGTAGAACAGGTCATGTTGATGTGTCGCGAACAAGAATGACAACTCTTGCTTTCTTACTTTTGGAGTTATTTCCCTTTGATGATGTTAGGTGTCTGCCCCATAGCTTGAATACCTTTTGAAATATTTTCATGCTACTTCACAGATATGCAGAACAGGTCATGACAATTTGTCTCATACATGAATGATAACTCTTGCTTTCATGCTTTGTGAGTTATTTCCCTTTGGTAGTTTGAGCTGCTGTTTGAGTCTCTGCTCCATATCTGTACAACCCTGGCCTGCTCCAGAATTTGAATAACCTTGTACCTTTTAGAATATCGATGATCATGCTGTGATATCTTATCAGTGTTCCTAACTCTCTCTGACCCCTCTACATCCTCCCCCCCCCCCCCCCCCCCCCCAAAAAAAAAAAAATTAAAAAAAATCCAGATTTGGATTCTTTGTCCAAATTCACTTACTAGAGAGCTCAAAATTAGGTTTGTAGGGCTTGTATTTTAGAAGTTATTCACACATTTTGAAAGTTGAATGTATAGTATGCTATACACTTGTGTATATGGTGGCTGTTTGAGATATTATCTCTTTTTAGCAGTCAAGCATACTGTTTTAGTCTGAGTGTTAGATAATCATGCATCTGTTAATAGATAATGTCAATCAGAAGCATAAAAGAATGACAATATATTACTAATATGTGTTTTGAAGTGCACCCTTTTTACCAAGGCCCATGGGGGTCTTCGGTCGGGGGATTTGCCATCTCCTCTGATGGCTATTTTTTACAAACGTCCTCAGCCCCGGTAGCTCAGTGGATTAAGCGCTGGCCTGCTTATCTAGACCAGGTTCGAGCCCCGCTTGAGGTGAGAATCTTCCCTACCTTAAACGGGGTTCCATTGCATAGCCTTTCATAATCACCGTCCCATCGTTCTGACATGACTGAAATACTGTTGAAAAGAACGTTACATAGCATGTCATCCATCCACCCAAACCTCTCTTCACTGTTTGTTTAAATTCTGATTCCTGATCATGTTTTGTGATCCTTGGAGAGCCAAAATCATTGTATATTTTCTATGGCTTCTTCGGAACATTGCTTTTTCATTTTGCAGTGCCCATAGCTATAAATATCTTCGAAAATACATCCAGAACGGAAAAGATATACCTATTTTTCATGCCTTCTTTTACTACGAAGGACTTCATGTCCACATAGATCAATCTGGTGTCTTTCCATAATTGATGTAGACTGTATTGACAGGAGCTTTGTTTCCAAATCTTGGTGTACGTATTCATTGCAGCTTTAAGTCCTATTCAAATTGCGTTTGGATACACCTTTCGCCTATTCCAAAGTAATAATTATTTACTCTATTCACCTTTTCTACAGACATTTTCAGTGCCGGGGCTTCCTACTTATTTGAATAATAGCGGGGTAAGGGACTACTGTGCTTACACTATGTGCGGGCGGGGGTATCTGGATGTTTTTTCTCCCCTGTCACGTATTTTCTTATCCGTCCTTCTCTTGCCGGCTCGATATACACTGAAATACCGTCTCAAAGAGCCATTAAACCCAAAACAACCAAGCAAATTCCCTACTGCAATGTACGAGCACCATGTCATTTGATGGATTTTTAAATTTCCTTCAGTCTGCTCAATAAAGTTGGCAAAGGATCTTTTCATTAATAACAATTCTGTCGCTTCTATTTGTCCTTTAAACTGTTCGATTACCAATTTTCTCTTCATCTGAAACTTTCTCATTTGCTTATAGGGTTTTGTCTGTACTAGCTTATTTTTGAAACCGCTACAGGGGCTGTTCTGCCAAGAAAATACAGAATCAGTCTATATTCAACATCTGTCAGTTTTGGACTTCTGTCATGCTTGTTTTTTTTATAAGAGAAGACGGATTATGCTAATGGAAGATTATGGATGCCTCATCTGTCATGTTTAAAATAATAAAACCTTGTAAATGGTTGCCTCGGCTGTCATATGTTAAGGAATAAAAAATTGAAAATATAAACTGACACTATTTCCCACCCACAACCCCAGATGGAAAAACAGCATGTGACATACGCAAATTTATTTGGAAGGGTAAGTGGTCAGCTTTTACACAAATAGGTGGTCACTTAGCTAGTCGCAGAACAATTCAATACAATCGAAATACATATATGGTTGAAGGGGGTGGTCGGGTGGTGCGATGGTGCTGCGTGTAAATTCCAGTGCTTGGGGCATCCTACTAAGTTGGATAAAAGTAGGACAAGGGCCTACTGTTCTTGCAGTAGGTGCGGGTGGGGGTTGTCTGGACATTTTTCTCTCGTCTATCATTTCTCTTTTTCTTCCTCCTTTTCTCTGGGAGACGGCCCGATATAGACTGAAATACTGTCTCAAAGGGCCGTTAAACCCAAATCACTCTCTCTCTCTATATATATATGGTTGAATACTTATTCAAGGTAACGCAAAAAAATGAAAACAATTTCCAAGAGAGCATCATCTCACTGGGCTGTTCTGTACTCGAGAAGACCGCAAACAAGGCATTTCTCATTTTATTCAGTGTGACTTTGGATGAGTTGATAGCTTGGTAACTGAAGCAGAGGAGGGTATTTCAGGGTCGGGAGAAAATGCCATGGAACTTCTGGCAGCGGCGTGTCTTACAGACAGAGGGGGGGGGGGTTGCTGGGTATAACTTCCAGTGCCGGGGGCGTCCTACTGACTTAGATAATAGTAGGACAAGGCCTTATTGTGCATGCTGTAGGTGCGGGTGGAAGTTGTTTGGCATTTTCCTCTCGTCTTTCATTTCTCTCTTCGTTCTCACTATTGTGCATGCTGTAGTTGCGGGTGGGTGTTGTTTGGCATTTTCCTCTCGTCTTTCATTTCTCTCTTCGCTCTCCCTCTCTTTGGGAGACGGTTCGATATAGACTGAAATACTGTCTCTAAGGGCAGTGGACAGTTAAACCCAAAATAATCAATCAATCTTACAGACAGTGCAGATGCGCAAGCTTCTTACTGTTTACAACTGATTCATCTAGTCCTTTATCATTCGGTTTAGTAGATGTTACGTGTTCCTTTTCCCCAAGTTCTGCTACTGTCTACCATGTGTTTAACGGCTCTTCGAGACAATATTTCAGTCTACAATGAGCTGTCTCCCAAAATGATTGAGAGAGGAAAGAGATGATGGGGGAGAGAAAAATATCCAAACAACCCCGTCCGCACCTACTGCAATTATATTGGGTCCTTCCCTTGTTGGTATCCACATAAGTAGGACGCCCTGGCACTTAAAGTAACCCAGCACCCCCAAGCTCTGATTAATTCGATAGGACCTATTACCCATATAAGGTCCAAAAATCTCTGGTGTGAACCATGTAATGAGGAGGAAGATCATTTTGATACTGCCGGTTATATCTGCCATTCCGACCTATATTCTGACTATTTTGACGATTACCATAGCAAAACCTGTTCTCACTTTTGTTTTGGTTTTGTCGTCTCCATTTTTTCACCTTATCAGAAAGTGAGTTTATCGAATTTTTAGGGGTGATGGTCGGGTGGTGCTATTGTGCTGTGTGTAACTTCCAGTGACGGAGCGTCACACTGATTTGGAACATTGTAGGGCAAGGGCCTACTGTGCTTGCAGTAGGTGCGGGTGGGGTTGTTTGGACATTTTTTTCTCGTCTTTCTCCCTCTCTGGGAGACGGCCTGATATAG
This sequence comes from Ctena decussata, assembly GCA_963989385.1. NCBI lineage: Eukaryota > Metazoa > Mollusca > Bivalvia > Lucinida > Lucinidae > Ctena > Ctena decussata. The sequence continues at coordinate 56,359,641 of OZ022509.1, forward strand.
ACTGAAATACTGTCTCAAAAGGCCGTTAAACCCAAAACAATCAATCACTCAATCGAATTTTTAGTGTCTCCGGTTATTTATTTGATCGCCCCTTGTTAGTATTGTTTGCTTAGGTTCAGTTACAAGTTGGCCAACTAATCTTAAACGTTGTTTATTTGCGATTTTTGATTCCAAGCGCAAAGCTGTACGTTCAGTATCAGCTAGTGTCTTTGGACCCTGACACGCAAACGAATCTCAGAATCTGTCAGAGCATCAATAAAAATATCAATCGACCCCTTATTTACACATGGATTTGCTTGATGAATAAGCTTCTTAACAGCTTCCTCAAACTCAGGAACTGACTCCCCTTTATTTCTAACTGTTGACTTTAGTTGTGCTCAAGATATTTCAGACCTGTTCACTGAGCCAAATCGGTAAGCAAGTTTCTCACCTGAAGTATTGTAATCAAGCAAGTATTGTAATCACGCCTTCCATCATGATCAAGCTCACTCAAGATGGAGCGGGCATCCCCTGACAAGCAATTTGCAAGGTACAGAGATTTCTCTGTACTGCGATCCGTTAGTTCGCATGTAATCTTACCTGTGATAAAAAAAATCATCGAAGTCTGTGATCCCACAGAAATTCTGGGGTTTCATTCTTAATTGTGAGTTGTCCCCGCCCTTTTAACGGGAACTATATATCGAGGGTTGAAAGGTAAAAGGTGCTAACTGCAGTGTAGCTCATTTTGAGATTATCGACTTTTTAGATTTAAGTAATTTTTAAAAATCCAGGCCACATTATTGGGTGAGCATTTTGGTTTGTATTGGTACATATGTATAATAGCTATATAATCCCAAATAATGTATTTGAAAAAATGTGTTCTTAAGTCCATAAACTCAGTCTTTCTGTGATAGGTATGTTATACGGGTTTGAAAGTTTTCAGGAAAAAGGTGATAAGTGCCTTTAGCACCCTTTACTTGTTCATAATATTCGAGTAAAAGGTGCTAAGAGAAGTTAGCCCCTTTTACCTGCGGAAAAAAACATGGACTGGCTAAAAAAAGATGACATTGATGAATTCCTACATAGTATATATTGCCTATTTATGAGATTATAGTATACAAAATAGAGATATATGAAATGACCACAATACATGTACAAGAATTGAACTGTCTCGTGAGAAAATATGTCTATATGGCATATGTGAACTGTGCTTTCTCAGACCAGCCTGCACATCTCCTCAGTCTGGTCAGAGCATGCACAGTACGCTTTTGACATAGTAAAAGTCAGCTCCATAGCCTGTGTGTAATTGCAAATACTCTTACCAAACTAGGCATTTCTAGGCAAGCATAGTCCAACCTTTCTCATGACACAGTTAAAATGAAATGAGGTAAGGCATTATTTGAGTGTCAACCAATGCATAATGCAATTTGAAATCCATTTTTCTTCAAGTTCATATGTATTTACCTGAATCACGTTTATATAAAAAGGGAAACTTATTGCATTGGTTTTTTACTTTCAAAACAGCGCAAAATTTGAATACTGAAATGAATAAGTTATTGCATTTGCACTTGACTTTACTGCGTGTTAACAACATGTTTCTTCCCTGACTGTAAGCTGGGGATAACTTAGTTATCGAAAACAACACCAATAGCGAGAAAATAATCGCAAAAATAATCGCCTTATAAATCTCAGTCACTAAACTTACACAATAAAGTAGAATAATGTATGCGAAAGGTTTATTGATAGATATGAAAGTTCCCTTCATGTAATTGCCATTGAAAATTCAGTAATATTACTGTCCGTGTTCTTTTCCAAGCAATGAACGCTAATTTTCATCAGTGTCCTCCTCATTTTCACTGGCGGCAGGTAATGGCAATTTGTCTTTTAATGTTTTGCTCGACACCAGTGATTGATAGTAGCTATGGTACTCTTCTGGAATTGTCCCTGAAGCGCATAACGAAAGAAGGTCCGTCTTTTTTGCGGTTGAAATGGACAATTTGCCGTTATATCTCGGTGTAAGTTCTCTCCCGGCCACTACCTTTGGTCTACCTCTTGTATTGGCAAGTGTTACTTTCACTTCTTTGAACAATGTAGCATCAAATGTATAATTTAGGAATAAACTATTTGGGAAATCCCTTCTAACCTGGATCCATTTCAGTTTCAACCAGTTTATCCTATTTCCCTCGTCGTCAACTTTCATATTTTTAAAATTTTCTTTTTTTAGCTTCTTTAAAACCATAAAATCTACGTATTTGAGAGGAACTACTATGTATGGCTTGTTCTTTCTTGCCAAGGTTATGACTGTTTCCCACTGGGAGGGCACGTAAACCCTGGTACGTTTCTTGGCATGTTCAATAGTTGCATGAATCGAATCACACTCCATTTCTGAATGACCACTCTCTAAAAACTTTTGATTGATACATTTTATTTTGTTTTGCTTTCTCATGCAGAACATCAAAGCAGATGCAACAAACTGATTTCGGTTTTGTCCCCCGCAAGTGTCGGAGTAATAGGTAACTTCCTCAACTTTTGAAGTTGCTCCTGCTAAAGAATTTAGATGTAGAAGAATGCATGAGCCAATTTCACATGACCCTCGCCTCCCTTGGGTTTCATCCCATAAATAGCATGTGGCATTGCTGTTTCCTAAGGAGTAAAACGACAGATTATAGCAACACAGTTTGCGTTTATAATAAAGCTCTCCCACTAAGCTACAAGGAGTGGTTAAGACAGCTTCAAGGTCAAATGCTGAAACATGGAATGTCGCATCAGACTTCGCTCTTTTTTTGTCTTTTTCTTTTTCCTGTCTCGACATTTTCTTACGATCCTGGTGTTTATCATACTCTTGTTGCATATTGGAATCTACTTTTCCCTCCGCTTTTAAATTTTCAAAGTGATTGCACACCTGACACTGATCCTTTTTCGGGTGAAAGAATGATAAGTTATACTCAGTACAGAAGACGTTTCTATACACTTTTTCCTTTACAGGCTTTCTACATTTTTCTTTGCATTTTTCTACGTAGAGAGAATGCATCCGGCGTATGTTAAGGTCTTGGGGTAGGTATTTTCTCTTTGTGTCTTTGCGAGTATAGTGGGGATCAATTGTAGGAAAGCTTTCAATATGCTGACGAACAAAAATAATATCACCCTCTGGAGTTTTATTTGCTGGTGCTTGTGAACCCCGTCTATCCTTGCCTGTGAAGACACCATGACTTTTATTTTTAATTGCATAGTCAACAGTCTTTTTGCCGAGATTTAGTGTTTTCAGAAAGAAATTCTTGCATACCCGAATTTTTTCCTGCCCAACTGTCAAGTAATATAACTGGGACACAGATCTTTTTCTTTTGCACAAAACTTTAATTCTTTTTGGATCATTTTGCTCCACATGGGTACATATGAAATGTCTTTGCTTCGAATAGTCCCCTAATTCCCAATATGTTTCAAATATTATTTGTCGCTGGTCTTCGTCTATTTTCTCAGAACATTTCTGCCTACATTTGGAGCAATCGACAGGCTGTACTGTTCTAGCTTTATAAGATTGGCCAAGTTTTCCAACATATGACTTGCCTCTAGCTCTGTTTTCTTTTCTAATTTGGGACTTCCATTCTTTCTGTTGCGTACTTCTTTTGCGGAATAGCTTCTTTCGTTTAGGACTTTTGTAAGTTGCGTCCTTATGTGGTGTAACTTGTGAAGGTTTACTGGTAATGTTCGACTGTTTAGCGGGTGTTTTAATTTCAGATTGAAATTGCATACATGTTTCGGTTGGCTTTTTATCCGAAGGCTGTTGATTTTCCAAATTTGCTTCTTCCATTTCATCGTTCATATCGGTGGCATTTGATTTTGGAACCGTATATTCCGTTTTGCCAGCCAGCATTTTCTTCTTCACAGCATCATAATGGTCATTACCATGCATTGCAACATGTGCTATAAGTATTGGTGATTCAGTCACTGATGCTACCAAGTCTGGCTCAATGTCAATTACAGGCTGAAAAGGCCTGCTGGAAAAAATTCTTATAGGGCGTTGAAACATATTTGCTAAACATAGCGGTATGAAGTCTGACATTTCATTATTCCAAGTGCCATCTTCTTTGATTTCTTCAATCATTTTAACAAATACTTCTTGTTCTTGCTCGGGAGTCATGGCTTCTGTAAAATTAACGAAACATAGGTAATGGATAATGTTTTCCTCCAAGTGTTTCGCTACTTGAGCTCTTAATTTCTTAGTGGACGTTGATTCACCAAGCTGATGTAAGACTGCTGCTAGCAAACAATTACCATCTGCAGAAATTGTATGTCTTTCCATCATGTTACTTGCTAATAGTTTATCGAGTCGACTGGTGTGATACTTCTGTAAAATAGTTTGTAATCTTTGTTCTTTTAAACTCAGTTTAATTGCTTTCTCAACACCATTATTATTTGATGTATTCTGACGGTTGTTCTGATGTGACACTTCAGTTGATGTTTCTAAAGATTCCTCTGTTTTGTTTGCATTGGTATTCTCTGCCTGGTTTTTGAGATTTTTATTTGTTTTTTTCATGTTTTGGTTTCTTATTTTTATATTCTTTCGTCTTATACGCTTCCCTCTTCGCTTCCAGTTTCTATCCCGAACGTTTAATTTCCTTTTCACAGCGCGTTTCTTTTTAGTGCCATACTCATGGTCATTATGAGCCTGACAGTCTTCGAAATCACTTGATGTTTCTGAAGATGACAAACTAAACTTAGATGGTGTAAATTCGCTGTCACTGTCAGATTTTGTTTTTCTTTGAACGCTATGGGCAGATTTATTTTCATTCAACTTTCTCTTCTGTATGAATGCTAATGGGGTATCAGAATTGTATCCATCGTATTCGGGTGTTGAAGTGCTGTCATCACTGTTTCTCTGCTCTGCCTTGACAGGCAAATCAGGGTCTGAAGCTAAATTATTTTCATTTGTGAGCTTATCAGCATTTTCTGCTTGATCGCAATTATCATCTGTTTCCATTGTCTCTACTATTACAGTAACATCTCCGATATCAGGACTAGCAAAGTATGTGTCTTCATTTTCCCATGTTGTTGCATTATTTGTGTATGTGAAATCTGGTTCCTGAAGGTAGATGTTGATGTAATTTTGAATTTGAGTTTGTTCATTAAATTGCAAATCCTCAGACTCTGAAAATACACCATTCATGCTTGCATTTAGCTCAGAATTCTTTTGTGATTGTTCTTCCTGTGTGGATATTGTCTGATGTGATTTTAAACTCCTTTTGTCTGTTAGTTTCGTTTGAGTTCGGCCAAAGAAACAAGTTCTTCGGAGCTGGAGTCAAGATCTTGTTCATTATTATGATCAGACTGCTAATGATCTCCAGTATTAGAAATGCTGTCACAACTATTTACCACTATTTCAGGTTTATCATCTGTGTTGCAGGATTTGCTGTCAGTTTGTTCTCTTTTTTCAATTGACCCTTGCACTGATGCAAAACTATCCATATATTGTTCCGTTTCGACATTATTTGGTATTGAATCAAGTTTCTCCGACAATGAAATGATATTCACATCTGTAGGATGTTTCAACTCACTTATATTTGAAACAGAATGTTTGGAGCTGTCTTTTAAAGAGTCATTGTCTATCTGACTGTCTTTCCTAAATACATTGTCATAAGACATTTCTGTGACTGAACCAAGTGTCAGATTAATATTAGACAGAAATGCATCTGCTGTTTCAGGCACTGTTACGTTCTGTGACTGTTCTTGATTTATTTCAGTTTTGTCTTTTCCGAGGATTTCAGTTGCTTTCTTAGGGACTGTAGCACTCCCCGACTGCTTTTGGTTTGCTTCAGTACCGTTTTTATCTTTGATTTCTCCTGCTTTCTGCTGGACTGTCAAACTCTCAGACGGTTCTTGGTTTATTTTAGTAATATTTCTGTCTTGGATTTCAGTTACTGTCTGAAACACTGTAACACTCTCTGGCGGTTCTTGATCTCTGTCCGCATCTTGGATCTTAGTTCCATTTCTCTGCTTGGTGTTTTCTTTCACTGCTGCAAATTCATCCTGCAAGGAAATGTCTTTTCTTCCCGTCAGATCATCTTTTGACTTGCATATATCACTCAAACAATCAGATGGGACACTGTCTGGCATATATAATTCGTCAGACCAGTCCGACCACTCGTCGTCATCCATCTGAAAAGATACCAAAATGAAGGCATGAGCTATCATGAGCCGCGTGGTTAGAAAATCAGTAAGCATGCGCAGACAAGGCAGCGCATACTGAATAGTTTGTCCGGGCAACACCTGCACCTCTCACATTTCAACAGTAAACTATACCTATACTGACCAGGTATCACACATTATAGGCTGGTCTTGGCAAGTGTTGTCCCCTATACCTTAAACAGAGTTTCTCAGGAAGGTGTTTATAAAGCCGGGTAGTAATATAACATTATTAATATAAAACAAAATATACTGACACCCGCAAAAGCATAGTATGTTTTATAAAAAAGTAATTTCTAAAGAGTATGATTCAAACAAGTCTGCGCTTTTGCAAGGTATACATTTTTAAGACAGAACAAACCATTAATCATTTAGTATTCACTTTTACCCTATTAATCTAAGATTAATAGTTGTGCTTATAAAACCATGTTTTTGTAATATCAATTAGCTTCAACATAGAGTAAATGCATGCTGGCATAATCTGAACATAGGTTTCAGAGAATAGGTCCAGTTTTTCGAATTAGAGAGAGAGAGAATGTCATTAGATCATATTTTACATAAAACGGATGTTTTTATATTATAAACTGTTACGCGAAAATTGAATTTATACAATGTACGGCGGAACGTCCCGGTGAACTTATTCGTGACTGAAGCCTGATCTAAAAGCTTACCATACTGTGCTTAAGTATTGGGACATCTAAAATAAATAATATTCCATTTGTCCGAGATGGAAAACTAATTATTTTGGTGTCCCAAAATTTAGGCGCATTGCAGTATATAGACATTCTATTCAGTATTATATTTAATAGTTAGACAACCTGCCTGAGCAATATGGTACCACAGATACCATTTTCATGCAACATATTTCATCATCAGCACATCACCTGCAGTCTTGTATGTATTTTTATGGTTTGCAATTGTTATTGTACTACATCAAAATATTAGCATATCAATATCTAGAGGCAGAGCAAACCAACCCTCTGCAACAATTTATAACTTAAAAAATCGTAGTCTACCTCTTAATAAAGTTGAAATAAGCACTTACCATTAATATTTGGAATTTTTCTCTCCTTTTTCTTCTTCTAAATGTTTTATAATGCTTTAGCCAGTTTACTTTTTGCACTGCTTCGTTTTTTTTCTTTGTGTGTTTAAGATAAGGTCAGGGGGCTGATTCTAACGGTGATATTGCATGAAGTTACCTACCTAATGGTAAACATCTGTTGAGTTTCTCTCCTAGAAAAAGGTGATTAGTGATTATAGCCCCTATTGGGTTTCAGTGTACTGATAAACTTGTTCAGGAAAAAGGTTCTAACTGCACATAGCACCTTTTACTTGCCAGAGGTGGAAGTTAGCACCTTTTACCGGAATAAAAATATGCACTTAGCACCTTTTACTTTTACCTTTTTTGGTAAATAAACATTCATATTAATGTATGGCAATTTTTTTGTAGATAGTTTATATCATGCAGATTCTAAAAATAAACTTACCTCATATTTTTCAAAAATGTTAGTTAGCACCTTTTACCTTTCAACCCTCGATATATGCAATTGCCGCTTTACCAGATTCTAAGTTACTTCTACTTGTTTGAGAAACTAAAGAATTGACATTGTCAGCAACAAGGTTGTTAAATTTTGTGTCTATTTCTGTAAGTTTCTGGTTCATAATCTCAGAAAGAGAAGAAACCGCATCTTGTACCATTCTAACCATTGTTTGTCATTTCTGCATCTAGCTTGCTTTCAAGAAGACATTTGCAAGGAACCAACAGAACTTGCTTTTGAATGGTCATCATCATATGTTTCATTGCATATATTTTGCTGTGATGTGGATAGGTTATTTATGGTAACTTCCTTCATTGAATCATTAGATTAATCCTCACGTGCCATATTGAACTTCAGCAGTTTATGCTACAGGTAGATTGATTTTATGATAAATTCATGTTCCCAGTAGCAGAATTATACAACAGCCAATATACCCTCTTCTGACAGACAGAAACATTGTATTGTAAAATAAGCGTCGATTACATTTTGTTCCAAGCTGTTGTATCTGTTTTTATTATTATTTAAGATCCCATTTCTGACACCAAATTGGAACGGGACCACCTGGTCGGGCTATAAACTGAAAAAGTTTCAACGGGCCAGGAGGTGGAAGTGACGCTACAAAGACTTTTTGTGTGTACGACCAGAGTCGTTTGCAGTCCTACTGGCAGGTAAATAGACAGCCAGCCATTATTTCAATTTCTTAAATTTATTTAAATTTTCACAATTTGTTACAGTTTTATATTAAAGGCAATGTTTTGTTCGAGACAGTTTGAGACAGTATTTCAGTCTATATCGGGCCGGCTCTCAGAGAGAGGGAGAAAGAAGAAATGGTAGACGAGGGAAGAATGTCAAAACAACCACCACCCGCAAGCACAGAAGGCCCTTGCTGTACTACGCTTGAAGTTATACACAACACCACACGACCCCCCCCCCCCCCCCCCTTATCCTATATGCGTACAAAACATATATAATGTACTATCTTTCATATATATGCAAACGTACATATACAAGATATAGACACTATCGTTTGCAGTTACGCAGGCCTTAAATGTAGACAGTTAGAAAGCTAAAATATACAAAAGATTATAAACAGTTTCGAGCAATAATAATTCAGAGATATTTCATACCCTAAATTAATAGTAAATGACCTACGAAGATGTAAGACACAAATCAACACTGTTCAGTCAACTTACAGAGTAAGAAACACTACTGTCCAGTTAGGATACTCAGAATGTAAACAGACTGACCCATTATTTTGGGATAGGTGAAACCGTAGCGTATAGTAAAATGTTCAGCCTGTGAATTAAACAAGGTATTAAATTGTCTGTCTTCTATCACTCAATGTGATGTAGTGTAGAGGTACCGTGGCGACTTCGCAGACAGAAAATGTCGAGTTCAAATACCTGTCAGTTTGAAATCATCATTTTCTTTTTCTATCTGTCGTTTATAATGAAACTTTATAATTTGATTCCTGCAGTTCTCTCGTCTTAGATTTTTTAAAATATTTTATCTTATTTTAATTTTGATTTGTTTTATGTTTCCTTCCAAACATGCTATATTTTGTGGTCGGTCGGTTGGTTGTTTTGGGTTAATCGTCTCCTGGAGAAAGTATTTCAGTCTATATCGAGTCGTCCAAGAGAGAATGAGAAAGGAAAGAGATATGATAGAGGAGAGAGAAATGTCCAAATAGACCACATCCGCACCTACTGCAAGTACAGCAAGCCCTTGCCCTACTAGTATCCAAATTTGCAGGACGCCCCGGCACTGAAATTTACCCATTATATTCTAATATATCTGATATAACTGGTTTGTACATTTATTTTGGCACAGCAGAGGGGTCCTTAGCCACCATGTGCTTAACACACATACACGGAAATGAAAAAAATAAGAAAGAAAAAAACGAGGTCAAGGTTCGAACCCTCGCTATCTTGTTTGGCACGTCAAAACTTCTTCGCTGGTACCACTAGGCCACAGTTTCTGATTGCCTAATGAGGTTGTAAATAATAACTATATCGCTTATATGACCCGGTTATGAAACTTAACATCCCTGTCTTGAACAAAATGCATAATCCAAAATAGTAAACAAACAGTGACGTCTCTGTCACAATAACCTAACTGGACAGTAGTAGCTTACAGTGCTTCAACAAACTAGACCATTGCTGGGTGCTTTGTGAAGTCCATTGGGCCCCATTTTGCAGATTGACAGCCGCTGGGGCCCTAAGAGTTTCTGTATTTCTTCTATCAAATCGGCTACTTTGGTATTGCATTCCACATTAATATTGAAGCAACCTGTTAGCCCTGTCTCACTGGAAAAAGCCGTTTCAATGACTTGAAAGTTTTATCTAGAAGTTGAACTAAATAAAAAATGATAAAACAAATTTAGATTACATAATTTGATTTTTTCCCTATACAAACATTCAGATCAGACAGTTATGAAAGCCAGCCAGTTATATAAGAACAGTTTATTTGTATGGTATTTTATTCTTTCAAAGCTGCAAATTACTAGGTTAATAGCAATAGTATGCACTGCAAACTCATACTGGTGTGTAAGGCTAACCCTTGCAGCCATAGTGAAGTCATCGTAGCCATCATTGTGATGACGATATAGTAATTCATAATAACTCTATCAGTAGCTGCAATGGTTTAGACTAATCTACAAGAATGGGTATGTCATATGTCCCACTGCCAGTGCATTATCAAGTTAAACTTGTATGCTCCAGAGCCTACTGAAATGGATAATAATAGGGCAAGGGCATACTGTGCTTGCGGAAGGTGTTCCTCTCTATCATTTCTTCTATCGCCCTCTCTTAGAGACGGTCCGATATAGACTGAGATACTGTCTCAAAAGGCCGTTAAACCAAAACAACCGAACAACATGCAACAGTATTTCCCCACTGTATCGTGTTCGTTTTCTCCCTCTTTGGGAGACGGCCCGATATAGACTGAAATATTGTCTCAAAATCCAATTAAACCCAAAACAATCAATCAGTCCGAAAGTAAGCATTGCACTTGACGATTTTCAAGGCAATAAAATGTAAGATTGTAAGGTCATAGTTTTCTTTTGTAAGTTTTCATTTGTAGTATAATTCCCCTACAAGACTACATGGTGTCATTAATACTTACTGCCTCAAGATCAAATGTATAAACATATAGTTAGGATCTGTTTTGACCATCCTCTTATCGAATTCCTTCTCTTGACCTGATTTTAGTTTCCGTTGCTGATGATCATCGTATATATTCCTTTTGTGTCTTTTCATCGAGCGTTCCTTCAGATTATAAATGTCCATATCTCGTACAGATTTGACATTGATCTTTTTGGGGGGTGAAAAAATGACAAATTTTAATCGTTTAATCGTTAAAAAATATATCTGTTTACTTTTTCTCACTCGCAGGTTTTCTACCTGTATTCTTACATTTCTCAACATACAGTGTATGCATACGACGAATTTTCAGGTCCTGAGACAAGCATTTTCGTTTTGAATCTTTCTGCGTATAGTGACAATCCACTGTTGCAAAGCTGTTAATATGATCATGAACATATTGTACATCTGATTCTAATATTTTTCTTGCTGTTGTCTCTGATCCCCATTTGTTCAGCAAACACTCCATGGTGTTTAGTTTTCAAAGCGTAGTCAACTGTCTTTTTACCAACAAAAGAAAAGTGCTTTGCATACACTTATTTTCCCTTGATCAGCAGTAAAACTAAGAATTTGAGACCTTTTTACGTCGACTCTTTGATCTAGCAACTCTTTCTGGCTCAGACTGATCTACGTGCTGACAAATGAAATAGCGCTGTCCATCGTAATTGCCTAAGCCCCAGTATGTTTCAAATATTGACTGTGGTCATTTGTAATTTTTCAAGAACATTTAAGCCGACAGTTTGAACAGCCTTTTGGTTGTACTTCTCTTCCTTCCTAAGATTAACTTTCCGTGGACATTTTCGTAAGCTGCACCTTTCATTCTTTTTTGCTTGCGGACGCCTTCCACTTTTCAGGTTTCGGAGAGTTTTGTGAGTCAACTTTTTACGCTTATGACTTTGGTAATGGGCATCTTTATGTGGGGTGACCATGGGTGATGAATGTAAAGGGCCACCTGCACATTTTGTTGGGGTACGAAGCTCATAATGGCCTGCATTTTCTTTTTGTTTGATAGTGGTATATCGTCTTCTGCCTGCATACTCGGTTGGCTGCTGTTCATTGGCAAAATAGCCTTTATGTACTAACGTGCCGTAAATTTCGTAGCACTCACTCACTGGACGTTTTATATTTACATAACTGACTACACATTTGTATACTTTACCTTGGCCCAGTTCAAGTGCCAGTGCATCGGACACTACACTACGCTTCATGTTCTTGTTAAGGTTGGTTTCTTATTGGTTTATTGTTTTGGGTTTAACGGCCCTTTGAGACAGTATTTCAGTCTATATCGGGCCGTCTCCCAGAGAGGGAGAAAGAGGAGAAATGATAGATGAGAGAAAAATGTCCAAACAACCCGCACCTACTGCAAGCACAGAAGGCCCTTGCCCTACAATGTTCCAAATAAGTAGGACGCCCCGGCACTAAAAGTTACACACAACAACATCGCACCACCCGACCGCCCTCCACTGGTTTCTTATGTTTCTTTATGCTGATCAATGAAAGCCGGCAGCCTGTGCCAATATTTATTATTATTAATGGCTGATTGGCTAAGCATTTGCATGCTCGTGAAGGCTTGTGAAAGATAACATTGTTTCTCTCTCCGTCTATTTCATGGTACAATTTACCATCCAAAGAAACAGACGCTAGTTTATACCCATCCGTAATGGGTTATGGTTTTCAAACTCTTCTTTTCTTTTCACACCTGTTGTCCAACAGTCAAACATGCTATTGAAACTCACTTCAGATCCGTTGCCAGAATATTTACAATGTATCTCGCGGTATATTCTAATATTTGCTGCCACGTTCCCATTCACATATAAAACTGATTCAGTTGCTGAAGTTCCTTCCTCTAGGATTTAAACATTTACTTGAAAATTAAAATCTGAAAAAGTTCCTTCAAGAGCAGAGAATACATACAGAAGTAGGAACAGGGGCCAGACTACGTAGTTCCGGCTAATAAAGCCTCGTCAGTGACCCTGACAATATCTGGTGACGAAACCAGAAAAACAGCATACTGTAATTTCTTAATTTTAATTGGGCAGTCGATTCAAAGACCGATTACTTTCAAAAGGATCCAAATACTATAAAAGACGATGATCTTGAATAATAGTCTAAATCGATCTCAAATTTTAGAATTCTCAGAATCTATCCTCTGATCTCAAAGGATCACAAAGGATGTAAATAAAATATAATCTGCACTATGGATTATGTACGGGGAGACGTTTTACGGCCGCCACACGGCATAACACCAGCTGCAGTGAGGTAAAATTAAAATCTTAAAAAGTTCCTTCAAGAGCAGAGAATACATACAGACGTAGGAACAGGGGCCAGACTACGTAGTTTCGGCTAATAAAGCCTCTAAGGTATTTTTGCGGCATTAAATATAAATCTCGTGGTTGAGAGCTCGTTTTAAGTTGTGAGATTCAGGTGGATTGATTGTTTTGGGTTTACCGGCCCTTTGAGACTGTATTTCAGTCTATATCGGGCCGTCTCCCAGAGAGGGAGACAGAGGAGAAACTAGAATGTGTCCATAGGACACGGATGCCCCCATATAGTGCCCTAAGTAAGATTGCGCCTTGTTTAAGGTACTGGCACTTGTAGGATAACTGGGTTCACAAAAGCAGACGTGTGGTACGGGTAATGTTTTATTGTTTTCCGTAGGCAGATGTATTGTGCTTCTCTGATCAAGAGAAGTGTGTGTGGGGGGGGGGGGGGGGTTCATGACTTTGATATGTGATAACTTTCTGTATCTTATCACAGAAATGGATGCCATGCAATTTTCAAAAAGAAATAACCCAGAAACAAGTAACTTTTTCCAAAACTTACAAACCGAAACCATTTGTGTATGAAATGAAGTTGAAAAAGGGCCATAACTCCAAAGGTAATTGGCTGATTTTACTCTACATTAAACCTAACCTAAATTTTAAAATTACATATCTGTGTATAAAATATGAATCCAATACATTAATCTTTTCAAAAGATAATGACCGGAAACCATTTTTTGTACAAAAATAAAGTCGAAAAGGGCCTTAACTCCCACAATAATAGACGGAATTAACCCTAAATCGAACTCGACCTGTATTTTATGATTATATACCTGTGTATAAAATAGGAATCCAATACACTAATTTATTCAAAAGATAATGAACAGAAAACAGTTTCTCATACAAAATGAAGTCGAAAAAGGGCAATCACTCCCACAATAATAGACAGATTTTACCCTAAATCTAACTTGATCTGTATTTTATGATTATATAAAATATGAATTCAATTCACCAATGTTTTCAAAAGAACGGAAACCAGTTTTTCATACAAAAGGAAGTCGAAAAAGGGCCAGAACTCCCACAATAATAGACGGAACTTTTTCCAACATCGAACTTGACCTGTATTTTCTGACTATATACCTGAATATAAAATATGAATTCAATACACCACTGTTTTCAAAAGATATCAAACGGAAACCAATTTCGTACGGGACGTACGTACGGACAGCGGTAATACTATATCCCCCCATTTTTAATGGAAGGGCCATAATGATGGACGAGAGAAAAAATGTCCAAACAACGCCACCCGCACCTACTACAAGCACAGAAGGCCCTTGCCCGACAATATTCAAAATCAGTAGGATGCCCTGGCACTAGAAGTCGCACACCGCACCACCCGACCATCCCCCGAAAGACGAGAGAATGTCCAAAATATTCCCACCCGCACCTACTGCAAGCACTGTAGGCCCTTGCATAACTATTTTTCAAATCAGTAGGACGCCTCGGCACTGGAAGTATCGCACCATGTTTGCTGGTTGTTGTTTTTTGGATGAACGGCCCTTTGAGATAGTATTTCAGTCTTGAAATTTTACCCAGTACCATCGCACCACCTGCTGCGTGTAACTTCCAGTGCCGGGGCGTCCTACTTATTTAAACAGTAGAAGGGCTTACTTCATATTCGCATTTGGAATATTTAGAGTTTCTGAAACTTCCTCGGTTAGCCTTAGTCCTAACACGGCTGCACACAACGCTAAACGAGGTACGCTTAAGGACTTCAAAGGAGCAACTCTGGCTTTTGCTGCGATAAAACGAATCACTATTTCTCCACTCTTCATGACATGTCTGACATACAGAATGGCGCCATAAGCTTCTGTAGAAGACATACAGAATGGCGCCATAAGCTTCTGTAGAAGCATCAACAAATGTATGTATAGGTGAAAGTTCAATATCCTCTTTGAACAGAGGACTCCTAGGTATTCGTGAATTGTTCAGTTCTGGCAATTCTGCCAACCAACGTTTAATCTTACTTTGCAATTCACTATCTAGAGGTTCATCCCAGTCACATCCAGATATCCATATCTCCTGTTACAGAATCTTTCCACGAATAGTATATGGAGCAACGAAACCTATAGGATCAAATATTGACGCTATTTCTTGAACACTGCTCGTTCATTTAACTCTGAAGTACGACTCATTTCTGGACTTCAACTGGAACACATCTTCTGATGCTATCCAATGGGCTCCAAGCGTTTTAACGAGCAGTAACAAGCACAGTAGGCCATTAAATGATAGAACATATGACTCTACTGAGCCATACCAAGAAGCCTATGATTTATCATAATCTTTAGAAGTCATGTAAGCATTAAACAATAACGAATCTTTATCTAAATGTTCTAATCTATAGCAAAAGTTCAACATAGATTTAAATATGAATACAAACAATGCAGTACTTCACTTTCCCCAGCATAAACATAATCTTTGACCTCAAATACCAATAATCAAATGGAGATTTACAGGCACATGTGTTTGTTTACTTCCACAGTGTGGAAGCTGAGCTGGGGAAAATGTAGGACTGAATGGAAATCTACCAAGCTCAGATAAACCCTTTTTATTTACTCTTAAAATGTATTTTGCAGATTTGATACGGGTACGGGAGACGGGTAATAGATTTTTCATAAAATACTTGAAACTTACGTGCCTAGGACCTCAGTAATTACGGCCAGATTTAGCTAGTGAAATAAGACATGAGAACAGTAAGTAGAATAAACATGTCTAACCATTATACTCATAATACTGACAGGCAAAAGCAAAGTCATTAATACATCTTATTCTCGCACATCGGTCGCTTCACGTCGGTGTTGGATTCCCGCATGTTTTCTAACTTCTTCTTGAAGCTGAGAACAAAAGTCCACCCAGTCAAAAGTATTTAAATTAAAATTTGGTGACACACTAAAGTTGTGCTCCCGTCTCTCCGGCACAGTCCCATCCATATAATATTTCTTATGAGTTACGTAGTCTGGCCCATGTTCCTACTTCTGTATGTATTCTCTACTCTTGAAGGAACTTTTTTAGATTTTAATTTTACCAAATTAATGGAAATGGTTCCACTGGTTCCCTATCTGGAAGAGAATTAAAGAAATCCGAAATTTGTTTCTACTTCGAATCTGGTTCTTTCGAGTCACTATTGTCACCAATGTCTGAAAAGTATGGGTATCTGTCCCCTATGTTCTGTCCTTTAGATGGTGATTCTCCCGATGTCCCTAGAATGGGTTCCTCGTGATTTGAAGGAGGTGCCTGCGGCGTATTAAGCATCTGATCGAGGTAATCAACTGCGTTAGTGTCCCCGAAGCCGTCCATGTCGAAAGCATTGAGGAAATCCACTCAATGTCTGGGTCAAGACTAATTTCACTGGGATAAAAGTTCAAGACTAATTTTTACTGGGATAAAAGTTCAAGACTAATTTTACTGGGATAAAAGTTTGAAATTTCAGAATCTGCATTATTATCCACACATTTTTTTTTTCTCGTACTGTTTCTTTAGATTTAGATCTGACCCTCAGGAAATCAACTCTTCTCATTTACATTTATTGAATTTTGTTCACCCATGCTGCTGCTTCCGTTCGTTGCAGATTGTGAACTCTGACAAGGTGTTCAGTCAGTCATTTCTGAGGTTTCCGATGCTGAATGTTTTAAACAGTAAAAATTTTTAACAATTGGTTATTGTCCCAAAGTTTTGAACTTTGAGATTTTTATTGTTGCGTTTGCTCCTAAAAAGTGCAATTTGGATGATAAACACTGAAGACCCTGATCAGACTGCTCCTCTGTTCTGGGTCCGCAATGTTTCTGACGGCTTGATTGTCCGAAAATTTGGGGATATAAGGGTTCATTGGCACTTGTGGAGTAATATAATTCACTGTTGTAAAGCAAGCATGGAAAGCAATTTTATTTAAAACGGTTATTCACATAAAGACAAATAATAACAGAATAAAATAATTGACAGTGCTCCAGATAAGAAGGGGGTAACAAGGATAATTAAGGTATAATTTCCCGTATTTCTCCTTAAAAACGTGCCGGGCCGCGTAGCGCAATCGGTAGGGCGCCTGAATTGTAAGCCAGAGGTCCTGGGTTCGATACCCGGTTCGGCCACTTACTTTCATTTCCCCTCCCGCTGATTTAAGGACAGTTGTCAGCTACTGGTGAAAGTAAAGGACTTAGTACTGGTTAACCGCTTAGGAGTTTTAAGCCTCCCCAGGAACAGTGTGGTTAGGTTAACTGACCGTCCCAACATGACCATAGCTGTTTACCGTGGACGTTAAGCAATAACACAACAACATGAAAACATATATCGTGGTCTTCTTTATAACCGTGGGAATGAGACGGTTTAAATGAGGGATCACAATATAGGTTTGTTAAGAAGCATTATTCCCAAGGTTTCGGGGGGGGGGGGGTGGCGGTTTCGATGGTGCTGTGAACAACTTCTAGTGCCGGGGCGTCCCACTAATTTGCAACGTTGTAGGGCAAGGGCTTGCTGTGCTTCTTGCAGTAGTTGCGGATGGGCCTTGTTTGGACATTTTTTCTCTCGTCTATCATTTCTCCCTCTCTGGGATACGGTCCAATATAGACTGAAATATCGTCTCAATGGGCCGGTAAACCCAAATCAATCAACCCAAGTTTTCCCTGATACCCATTCTTATCTGGATTTCTGATTAGATGGTGCCATTCATCAATTTATGCCTGGTGTCACATAAAACAGACTTAGGCAAGTGGTGGAGATGCGGAGCAGATGCCCTAAATGCAGCGTCTGATCAGGGCCTTCACTCTTTGTCTTTAAGGTACAGCGATTAATGTGAAAACAATATCAAAATGAAGTGACTGCTTCTTAAAAGAGTGAGTGAGTGAACTCGGGTTTAACGTCCCACCAACAACGAGGTCATATGGAGACGGGACCTCGGTTTAAAGTCTCATCCGAAAGACCGAAGAAGCGGGGGATCGAACTTGCGATCCCTGGATTGGTAGTCTGGAGTGTTATCCACTACGCTACAGCCGCTCCTAAAAGAGAAATTGATTTGTCCAATTTATGAAGATGGAGGGTAAGCGTTAATCTGTGACAATGGCATCGGCAATTCTGGAAATGCTGCAATCGCAACAGGGCGTCAATCGGTTAGTGCATTCCTGATACTTTTAATGACAAACTTTTCAAAAATGTTATCCTCCAGATTTTAAATTTTATCTCAGTGCACTGTGAAAATCAATGGAACATTACAAAAAAATTGCTGACTGCTAAGCTGCCACCAGTTTCGGTGTAAGTTATCTGCATTTTATGCTCGGTAACTTTTCACAGAATTCCTGGCAATTAATCCAGAAATTACTGTGTAAATAAGCACCAGACGACTGAAGGAAAGTTTACGTCAACGTGTAACTGATCTTTATCACAAGGGTAAATGTAACACCATTTTTATAAAGGGTGATCTTTATCACAAGGGTAAATGTAACACCATTTTTATGAAGGGAAAGTTTCTGTTGAAAGGTGGAAGTAATGTTTTCTTCATTAAAACGGTATAACATTACACCAATAATTAAAGCTGGCTACACTTTTTAGCTCACCTGAGCCAGCGGCTCCGGGGGAGCTTATAGGATGGTGAGGCTCTGTCGTCCGTCGTACGTCGTCCGTCGTCCGTCCACACTTTCAAACAACTTCTCCTCTAAAACCGCTTGGCCAATTGCAACCAAATTTCATATGTAGCCTCCTGGGACCTTAGGAACGAAAAGTTGTTCAAACGGTCCTGGTCACATGACCAACATGGCCGCCATGCCCATATATGGTAAAAACCTGAAAAAATCTTCTTCTCCAGAACCAATAGGGCGATGGCCTTGAAACTTGGTATGTAGCATCGGGTACACGAGTACTACCAAGATTGTTCAAATTATGACCTTGGGTTGACCTTGACCTTTTTTACGGTAAGGTCAAATTTGCTTCTTTATGCTTTTATATGGCAAAATGCTGCAACATAAGATATCTTGGAAACTGTTGAATATTTTGGCCTAAAAATTGGTACATACAGTCATCTTAATGACTACATGAAGATTTATGAGTTCAAGAGGTCAAGGTCATTCTTTGACCTTTGACCCAGAACTCATATTTTGACAATATCAAACAATCTCCTCAAAAACAACTAGGCCAATTGTAATTAAATTGCATATAGATCCTCCAGGGGTTGAGGGAATGAAAATTTGTTCATACGATCCAGGCCACATGACCAACATGGCCACCACGCCCATATATGGTAAAAACCTTTAAAAATCTTCTTCTCCAGAACCAGTAGACCGATGGCCTTGAAACTCGGTATGTAGCATTGGGTACTCAAGTACTATCAAGATTGTTCAAATTATGACCCTGGGTTGACCTTGCCCTTTTTTACGGCAAGGTCAAATATCGGAAAATGCTAGCACATGAGATTTCATGGTAAGTTTTGAAGATTTTGGCCTAAAAATTGGTATATACAATCATCTGAATGAGTACATGAAGATATATGAGTACAAGAGGTCAAGGTCATTCTTTGACCTTTGACCCAGAAATTTCAAATTTTGATAATTTCAAAGAATCTGCTCTAAAACCACTAAGCCAATTGAAACCAAATTTCATATAGAGCCTTGAGGGGTTGAGGGAATGAAAAAATTTTCTAACGCTCCTGGACACATGACCAACATGGCCGCCATGCCCATATATGGTAAATACCTTTATAAATCTTCTTCTCCAGAACCAATTGACCGATGGCCTTGAGACTTTGTATGTAGCATTGGGTACTTGAGTACTATCAAGATTGTTCAAATTATGACCTTGTGTTGACCTTGACCTTTTACAGCAAGGTCAAATATGGGAAAATGGTAGAACATATGATTTCATGGAAAGTTTTGAAGATTTTGGCCTAAAAAATTGGTATATACAGTTGTCTTAATGAGTTCATGAAGAATTATGAGTACAAGAGGTCAAGGTCATTTTTTTACCTTTGATCCAGATCGCTCATATTTTGACATTTTCAGCCATTTCCTCAAAAGCCAAAGGGCCAATTGTGAACACATTTCATATAGAGCCTCCAGGGGTTGATTGAATGAAAAATTTGTTCAAATGGTCCAGGTCACATGACCAACATGGCCGCCATTACCACTTATGGTATAAATCTTTAATATTTTTCTTCTCCAGAACCAATCCACCTATGGCCTTGAAACTTGGTAAATAGCATGGAGTACTAGAGTACCACCAAGACTGTTCAAATGGTGACCTTGGGTTTACCTTGACCTTTTTTGCGGCATGGTCAAATATGGGAAAATGCTAGAACATAAGATTTCATGGAAAGTTTTGAAGATTTTGGCCTAAAAATGGTATATATGGTTGTCTTAATGAGTACATGAAGATTTATGAGTACAAGTGGTCATGGTCATTCTTTGACTTTTGACCCAAAACTCATATTTTGACAATTTCAGACATGTTAAGTAAAAGCCAGCTTGCCAATTGTTCAGGTGAGCGATTCAGGGCCTCATGGCCCTCTTGTTACACTATATATTGTAATTATTTATTGCTGTTTTATTTGTTAAAAGAGGCTTTGCAACACCATTTTTATGAAGGGAAAGTTTCTGTTGAAAGGTGGAAGTAATGTTTTCTTCATTAAAACGGTATAACATTACACCAATAATTAAAGCTGGCTACACTTTTTACACTATATATTGTAATTATTTATTGCTGTTTTATTTGTTAAAAGAGGCTTTGCTACCCTTTCTGAAGGCTACCTTTGATATCCTTTTTAAAGGGCATTATATAATTACCATTATTGAATGAAAACGTTACCAGTTTTTAAGGGTAATGTTAAAGCTGATGTAAGAAGTTGTATTTTCCACTAGATATTGTTTAAATTCTTTTTTAACCTGAAATGATGTTTATACTGAAATAGAGTTTACCTCCTCATTTTTATTTCATTTAGCATGATATTCATTTTGAATGAAACAAACCTACCATCAGTATTATTTTTGAATGATATTTAAGCCGTTTTAAGCTATGTTTCATGAAAGAGGAATAAAATAACATATGTCCATGTAAAGTATCTCCTACGACTAGATTTGGCACACCAGTATAACCAGGGTTCTCAAAAAGAATTGAAATAGAAGGCTCAAATAAAGAAGTAGGAGGCGTTAGCTGAGGGCCGAAGGTTCGAAGCGAGTACCGAAGGCACGAGGGGTGGGGGGGGGGGGAGAGGGGGGTTTGCAGAAGAGAGGCTGGAGAAGGAAAACAAAGTTTCTAAAAAAGTTGAAGAAATTGCTTTGTAATCATTTAGTAATTCATTAAATGGTATTAAACTAAATTATTTCTTTTTCAATTCATCCATTAATTGGTAATCAAAGAACTCTCCTTCAAGGTCAACTGCTTGTAAAATTAAGATTTAGCAATTAATCTGGATGTGTACTTCATTTCAGATTTTTTGCAAATTATGCATTTATATAAATCTTTCTACATTTTTTCTTATATAAATGCAGATCCTAGATTTGTGAAAAATCTGAAGAACTAAACAATTGCTAAATCTTAATCTTACCGGGCAAACCCGAGCAGTTCACCTTTAAAGAGAGGTCTCTGATTAACAATTTAAATCAGGAGTCCACCTATTGCTGCTGCAAATCAACTGGACATTTCTGTAGCACTAGTCCTCGAAATCACTTTCAAAGGCTGAGTCATATGAATCTGACTCATCTTCAAGACCAACTGCACATGCCATTGCCTGAAGTTGAACAGCCTGATTGTTAGAATTTTCAACAGTTACATCAGAACTAGACGCTAGGTTTTCGACAGACACATCTTCAGAATCAGAAGTTGGGTTGTCAATAGCAGGACCGTCTGTAGATACTACTTTCTCATTGCAGGCACTCCAAGAAGTAGCGGAAGAAGCTTCCAAGAAAACAGATTCTCGCTTTCGTTTAAGCTTATTTCGTTTCTTCACTGACAGCCAATTGCTCACAGCTTCTATAATGAGACCCTTGGCCTCTTCATTAGCAGTAAGAACCTGACTGTCTTCCCTAACCTTAACCATTTCTAACATTTCTGGCCCATTTACTGATACTTGCATCAACGGATTCAACATTACATTGCTAAGCCTAATGCGACATTTTGTTTTTGTCAGTTTTATCACACTCCCTCCCCTCTCAGACCATGCATTACTACCGGGAAGGGAAAGTCCAACTTCAACAACAAAAAGGAGCTCTTCAAAAAGCACTGGGTTGAATATACCCTCATTTTTCATGATGTGTTTCATGAAAAATGTACTTCTATGGCAGTCAGCCTTTTCCTTTTTGAGGAGTTTCTTTTTGTTGCTTGCTACATAGTATTTTGACTGAGACCATTGCAACATCAATTTATTCCCTTTATCAGTATTGCCTGGCCAAAAATGCTCTGCCAAAACCTTAATTTCCTCTGCACCATATTCCTTGAATTGATCATCATTCTCAGGAGGAATACTGAAAGGATCAAACACACCATATGCCTCAATAATCTCAGGCACACTGCCTAACCTGTCATTGATATTCGATATCAATGTATTAGTGTATTATAATAACTGGAATAAAACACTGATTAACTTGAGAGATTACACCTTAAATGATTTTTTTGGGGGTAAACGGCCCTTTGAGACAGTATTTCAGTTTATATCGGGCCGTCTCCCAGAGAGAGGGAGAAAGAAGAGAAAAGATAGATCAGAGAAAAAAATGTCGAAACAACCCCCACCCGCACCTACTGCAAGCATAGTAGGCCCTTTCCCTACAATATACCAAATCAGTAGAACGCCCCGGCACTGGAAGTTATGTACAGCACCATCGCACCACCCAACCACCACCGAACCGTAAATGTTTTAAATACTATACGGTTCACAAAAAGTAGGGGATATTCAGGTATGAAAAATTGTAGCATCTACAACAAATGTGATATCCATATGAAACGCTACATATTGATAAGATAAATATCTGTTAAGACACTTTTCATGAAAGTTTAGACGATATATCCTGTCACGTGATCTGCATACAATTTGTTTCATACAGGGGGTCAGGACTAAAATGTGGTAAATTCGAACAAAAATTTATTCAAATTTTTCAACTAAGCTAACCATTTTATGCACTTTTAAGTTTTGTATGCTAAAAGATTTTTTTTCTTCTTCAAAACTGTTATGTTGGGAAGAAAACCAGAAAACAAAATTCGTACAGGTGCATCGAGTTACCGAAAAATTTAGACGTTTATGGCTTGCACGCATTATTTCGTTGAAAGAGTGTGTAAACCCAATTTTCAGTTTGTTAAATGAAGCATGACGAGTGTTTCTGTGTAAATTTTGTAATCTGAAAACAATCTGTTTCCACACCAGAATCGTGTGAAATTTGGGTGTCGACCCCCTGTCTAAAACGAATGACACGCAGGTCACGTGACAGGGTATACCATCCTAATTGTAACGCAAAATGTCTTATCGCATATTTGTCTGATGGATACTTGCCGTTTCAGATGGATTTGGTATTTTTTCTAATTTATACGATTTTTAATAACTTAATATCCCCTACTTTTTGTGAACAGTATATTTACCACTGAACATAATGAAACATTACCCTTGATTCGAAGAAATATTTTATCTATATTCCATTACACAGAAAATGTGTGATGTTCACAGTTAAACCGCAGGCTTTCAAAATTGTAAGCTGGTATAAAAATTGTCAAACTTTACACCCTAAAGGGTGTATTATTTCAAACACCCATTGATACGAAACATAAATTTTGTTTTACAGAAAGATTACACCATCACCAAATTTGCAGTGCTATACCAAATTTTGAGTAAAATTTTCAAGTTGGTTGGTTGGTTGATTTGATGCTTAACGTCCACGGTAAACAACTAAGGTCATGTCGGGACGGTCAGTTAACCTAACCACGCTATTCCTGGGCAGGCTTAGACCTCCTAAGCGGTTAACCAGTACTAAGTGCACATACTTTCGCCAGTAACTGACAACTACCCTTCTTGAATCAGCGGAAGGAGAAACGAAAGTATGTGGCCAGACCGGGATTCGAACCCAGGACCTCTGACTTACGAGTCAGGTGCCCTACCGATTGCGCTACCCGGTAATCTGTGTATTGTTAGTCAAAGTGTCACTGTACATCAAAAATGAAATATGGTCCTAGTTCACAAGAATCTTAATATACTATGCACAATAAATATAGCAATTTTTTGTATATGGTCAGATCCACCATATAAGGATTTTATTGTCACTTTACTGCATAAAGATATAAAGGCCGATCATTCGAGATGGACTGGTAGGTAAAATAATCAAGATTGCTAAATTGTAGCGTTTGAACTATCGTGACGTCAGTTTTTATGACCATTGTATCTGAACGACATTTATGATCATGTACAAAAGCCACAACTATAATTAGGTGGCTGATTTGCTGTTGGAATAAAGGAAAACGCTCTAAAACATTTGAATATGCTACGAGAATGCGGTTTACAAAGTTCGAAAATTTTACGTTTTTCCTTGTTTTTACGTTATCGTCTCAAAAACTTGTTTCTAATCGGTATTTCTTGAATCCCTTTTGAGTGTATGATTGTTTGGTAGCTACCAATATGATAATATAAACAATTCAGGAAGAAAATTCTTCTCGGTTACTGAGCATAAGTCAAAAGTCTCAGACTAACGTCATCATTTTCTCACAGTTACGTTATACTTCAATGAAGAAACTTCACAGTTAAATTAATCATGGTGTGACCTTTGATTTTAGCCTATTGTTTTTCTCGGGTTTTGATTCTGAATTGGACTGAGACACCCGTAAATCATTGCACATTGGACCGAATTAACACGTTTGAACGTCAATGGCGCATGCTAAGATTCGTCAGTTCTTAAGCTTTAAAGTATCTTTTACACAATCAATAGCTTTGACAAGAAAACTGAGCATGAAAATGTTGAGAAATACCGTACAAAAAAATCACATGCTTATCATTTTAATGTTCTTTTCAGTGGGTGCGAATTTCGGCTAATGACCCCTTCCGCGCTTATCGCTTTCCCCCGATATCGTTTTTAAAGATGGCTTCTGTAATCCCATGGTATCTCAAGCCCAAAATACGGTTCCTTTCAATTCAATTTAATTTCGCTCAATGTTGCACTTCAGTTATGAGAAAAATAGCAAAATATAAAAAATTTGCTAAATATATTTTGCATAGTATATATACGTTACACTGCCTTTACGGCTTTTTAACGCGTATACCAAGAAGTTATTCCCATATTGCTTTATGTTGAACTTTCGCTTCCCTTAAGCTTTTATGTTGCTGCATGCATTGAAATGTGCACAAAATTATCATTTGACCGTATGAGGAAATCTTTTTAAAAGTTAACTTAGCCAGATAAAACTACACATATTGCTTGTTCAAACATTTTCATTTTCTTCTATGTCATGTTTCAAACAGTAAATCGTTTGTAACACAAACTGAATCCTATACATCCCATTAATTTACGTGTAAGTTTATATTTTAATGACATTGCACTTAAGTTACTTGCCACTAATCACTCTGGGATTTGCAGTTTAATTTTGTTCTGCTGACCCTGCTCAAAACAGAATCTAATTTAAAGATGCCCTGGAATTGATTGATTGATTTATTGCTTAACGTTCACGGTAAACATCTATGGTCATGTCGGGACGGTCAGTTATCCTAACCACACTATTCCTGGGCAGGCTTAGACGACCTAAGCGGTTAACCAGTACTAAGTGCACATACTTTCGCCAGTAACTGACAACTGCCCTTCTTGAATCAGCGGAAGGAGAAACGAAAGTATGTGGCCAGACCGGGTTTCGAATTACCCATCTCGGGAAAATTCTATAAGAGCACAGATGTGACAAGACTTCACATACTGTGCATTTACTATCCAGTTAATTTGAATGAATTTTGACTTTCCCTTCTTTCAAATCTCCTCCGAGTCTTCTTCAGCTTGTTGAAATCCAAACGTATTGTCCTCATCAGAGTCAGCATGATCTGGTAATTGTTCATTGACTGTCATCTGTTGTCGTTGCCTCCTTCTTAGATCTTTAATTTTTCTGAAATTTCTTTGAAACTTTAGTTATTACATTTTTGTGACATTATTCATGTTGTTGGGTTACATATAACTGTTTTAAATATTACTGTTTTGTTCTTGACCGGACTCCTTAGTTATCAAAACCGGATTAATAATTGGCCATCGCCTTTTCAGATGATCAGCTGTTTCACTGTTCTTGAAAAGGTGCACATGTAGTTTAAATACGAGTATAAATCACCATTACATCAGAGAGATGAAATACTACTTTAGTTTTACACAGAACCCTGCATATGATGAAGCCCCATTTAAGAACGAAAATGGTAAAGTCTTAACCAGTCAAAGGAGAAGATTGTATCCCTGACGGGAGTGGTCGGGTGGTGCGATGGTGCTGTGTGTAACTTCCAGTACCGGGGCGTCCTACTGATTTTGAACATTGAAGGGCAAGGGCCTACTGTGCTTGCAGTAGGTGCGGGTGGGGGTTGTTTGGACATGAACATGAAATACTGTCTGACAGGGCCATGAAACCCAAAACAATCTATTAAATCTAAATAAAATTTCAAAGTCCATGAGCTTGAGGTAAAAAAAACTGAGAGGGAAGAGAGGGGGGGGGGGGTAGGATGTACCATTGGGGGGGGCTAGGATGTAGGATGTACCATTATCTAACATCAGTCCAAGTATTAGTATCAACTGAGTCCATCATAGTGGCACAGTAAAATTATGTCTTCATAAATATAAAAACTTTAACCAAACTCTTTAAGACAAAATTTTAAGTTGATGACCTTCAAGGTCATCCAGTGGGGTAAGTATAAGGTGTTTTATAAAAGCTCAAGTGTCTAACATCAGTTCAAATATAAACTAAATCTCTGCAAAGCATTATGAATCAGTATGCAATTACAAAACTTTAATAAAGACCGAATTTCCTAAGTCCCTGACCGTAACATTAAGGTCACTGAGCGGGTTTGGGGTAGTACTCTGTAGCTCTAACTACAGTGCGAATATAAAAAGAATTCATCTATGGGTTCAGGAGATATGTGTCTTTAAAAAACTTTAACCAAAACATCCAATCTATAAAAAGACAATTTTCTAAGTCCATGACCTTGACATCAAGGTCACTGAGGGGGGTGGGGTAGAACCTTCGAAAACTTTAGACCAATATCTAACTTCAGTACAAGTATCAAAGGAATTCATCCATGGGTTAAGGAGATATTGGGCTTTATAAAACTTTAACCAAAACATCCAGTCCAAAAAAACTCCCAATTTTCTAAGTCCATGACCTTGACATCAAGGTCACGGAGTGGGGTGGGGGTGGTACCCTGTTAAACTTTGGACCAATATCTAACTACAGTGCAAGTATCAAAAGAATCCATCCATGGGTTAAGGAGATATAGGTCTTTAAAAAACTTTAACCAAAACATCCAATTCGAACGCCGACGCGGACGTGGACGCCGACGCCGTGGTGACAACAATAGCTCTTCCTGAACTTTCGTTCAGGCGAGCTAAAAAGGCCAAACAACCCCACCCGCACCTACTGCAAGCACAGTAGGCCCATGCCCTACAATGTTTCAAATCAGTACGACGACCCGGTACTTGAAGTTACACACAGCAACATCGCACCACCCCCATGACAATATGAAGAGAAAGTCGCCTGATATTTCTTGCTGCACTTTCAATCTGCTAGGGAAACCATTTTTTCCAATCTGATTCTTCGTCGTCATCCTTCATATACTTTAGCAGCCCTCGAATTCCCGCAGGTTCATATGCACTGATCAAGTTTATATTTTATTTTAGCAGATGAAGAACAGGAAACTCTAGCAAAAGGCCCGATATAGACTGAAATATTGTCTCAGAGGGCCGTAAAACCCAAAACAAACAACCAACCAAATCTACTTTTGTTGACAAGGATTGACCTGGCACTCATTTATTTCCGTCATTACACTCGGATGTTTTCGTTGGTTTTAGCGATGATTCACCGGAAAATACTGCTACTTGAATATAATGCAGTCCACTGTTTGTCGTTGCTGCCGTAGCGTAGTGGTGAAGGCTTCCGACGGCGGATACAGCTATCGTAAGATCGAGTCTTAAAGCATTCGTTTTCAGTAATTCCATTTTTTTTTTACTTTTCGTCTTTATTCTTAATTGCATATTTTCACCTAATTTCTGTCGTATGGGTTTCCCCCATATGTTTTCG
The DNA here is from genome assembly GCA_963989385.1 of Ctena decussata. Lineage (NCBI taxonomy): Eukaryota > Metazoa > Mollusca > Bivalvia > Lucinida > Lucinidae > Ctena > Ctena decussata. Next base: position 56,387,997 of record OZ022509.1, read on the forward strand.
TGGGAACGTAAGTGTACCGCTTTCTTGATTCCTACGTACTCTGAAAATCGTCTTTTTGCTGACACCAGTTGCATTTATTGTCTGTTGGATATATGATCCGGCTCCAGGTGCTTGGTTTTCCTGAAAATGCTTTGATTTGGAAGCAATGAGTATTTTTTCTTTGAATCTGAGATGTTTTTGGTCGACATTGCTGTAGGATTTACATGTAAATATTATAGAAGATAAATACTGCATCTCGTTCGATAGTTGAAGGGGATTGTCGGGTCGGGCGATGGTCCTGGGTCACTTTCAGTGCCCGGCCGCCATATTAGTTAAGCTTATAGTGCGGCAAAGGGCTATTGAGCTTGCAGTAGGTGCGGGTGGTTGTTTTTTTTAGCTCACCTGAGCCGAAGGCTCACAGGTGAGCTTATAGTATAGGCAGGCATCTGTCGTCCGTCCGTCGTCCGACAACATTTTCAAACGACATCTCCTCTGAAACTACAAGGCCCATTGTAATCAAATTTCATATATAGCATCTATAGGCAGGGGGAACCAATAATACTGTTTTTTATCCAAATCGCTTAAAAACTTTGGTTGCTATGGCAACTTAAATTTTCCATTGAATTGTATGGGAAAATTGAAAATTTGCATTTATTGCTATGTCACTGCAGATATTTTGACAAAACTTTTACAGAAATGTTCCATGAGTAGTCCTCTATCAACCACATGAAATTTATGTCAATTGCACAATCTGGCTGGTTGCCATGGCAACCGAATGATTAAAAAATAGAAAAAATGTTCACAAATCATCTTCTCAGAAACTATACAACCAATAAAGCCCAACTTCACAGAAAGGATCATAGTACTGGCTTCTATAAAATTACTGTTTTTCTTGGCAATTGCTCTAGCAGTTTGGTTGCTATGGGCACTTGAAGTTGCCATTGACTTATAATGGCAAAATAGAAAATTTGCATTTATTGCTATGCCTGTGCAGATATTTTGACAAAACTTTCATAGAAATGTACCTTGAATAGTCTTTAACCAGCCTTGTTAAATTTATGCAAATTGCGCAATTTGGCTGGTTGCCATTGCAACCGAATAGTTAAAAATAGAAAATATTAAAAAATCATCTCCGCAGAAACTGTGTGGCCAATAAAGCTCAAACTATACAGAAAGAAGCGTAGTACTAGCCTCTATAGAATCACTGTTTTTCATGGCAATTACTCTAGCAGTTTGGTTGCTATGGCATCTAAGAGTTTCCTCTGACTTATTATGGGGAAAATGGAAATTGGCAATTTTTGCAGTCTCACTGCATTTATTTACATTTTCTCTTTACAGAAATGTTTCTTGAATAGTCCTCTTTATTTCATATGAATTTAATCCAAATCGCCGAATTTTGATTGGTTGCCATGGCAAAATATAGGGTAAATTTTTGAAAAAAAAAAAGAAAAAATGAAAAAATCTTCTGCTCAGAAGCCATATGGGGGATGAAGCTGATATTGTGCAAACATGTTGATGACAGAAGCCTCTACATGAATTTTGTTTTTTCTTCCAACCCCATAAGAATTTTGGTTGCTATGGCAACTTGTAGTTTCCATTGACTTATAATGGGAAAAGTGAAGCCATGAGGAGGATGAAGCTGATATTTTGCATACATATTAATAACATTAGCCTCTACCTAAAGTATGTTTCATATCATCATTGCCCATGTGAACTGGTTGCTATGGCAACTTAAAGGTTCCATAGACTTACAATGGGGAAAGTGGACATTTGGTATTTATTTCTGTGTTACTGCAGATATTGTTACAAAAGCTTTACAGAAATGTTCCTAGATTAGTCCTCTATCAGCTATATGGATTTTGCCCAAAAAACTGCTTTTGATTGGTTGCCATTGCAACTGAAAGGCTAAATTTTCATTTTTTTTTCATTTTTGTTTTTTCATTTTTTTTTTGCCAAAGATCTTCTCAGAAACCATTATGGGGGGGATAAAGCTTATTTTTGCATAAATGTTTGTGATATTATCCTCTGCATAAATAGTGTGTTTTATTGCTGTTGTGCATGTTGTTTTGTTGCTGTGGCAACTTAGTTTTTCCAACATAACCTCAGTGCTCAGGTGAGCGATATAGGGCCATTGGCCCTCTGGTTTTTTTTAATATTTACTTTTCTCTCGCCTATCAGCTCTTCTTTCTCATCTTTGAAAGACGGTGCGATATAGAATAAGTATTGTCTCAAAGGGCCGTTAAACCTAAGACAACCAACCACCCAAATTAGTGAGTGAAACATTAAAAATTTTGTGTCGAGCATGGTAAGACTACCAGCTGCTTTTAGGCAAAGAAAAAAATATGTAAAACCTATTAAAACGACGTTGTCTAGATTCGAACTCATAACTCCAAGATTGAAGGTTCAATGCCTTATCCACTGTGCCACTTGATACAGTGAAATTTTCCTGTTTAACAGTTAATGTACATACTGGCGCTACTTTTACCCGTTCGTAATCGGACACCGTGAATTAATTTACGGAGGTGAACGGAATATTCATGAGTGCCAGGTCAATACTTACGAACAATACTTCTTCTTGTGTCAGATGATGACGAAATCCCTTAAAATACACATGTAATTATTTTCGCTCTCTCTGATTCTCCTAGGGACAGGCCAGATATAGATTTTTCCAGCTCTTTATCTTCTATCCCTTCTACCTCTTTGAGACTCAGATCATGAAAGGATATGGTCAGGTAATCAGTAGCTGCTTCAGTAATCAGAAGCTGATCATACGATTTAAACGCATTGGCTATAACATAGATGTAATGCGAGTCTGCATGCTTAGTGGTTAACCCAATCACGGTTGACAACTTTGCTGTCCTCTTTAATTGCACGCCGGTGGGTCGGGGTTCAGACTCTATGATAGCCCCTACATAAAGCTATATATTAGTTGGTTGGGGCCGGATGTTTGTCTGTTTCTTGGCCCACCGGGGTTCAACTGGTGGTCTTCTTTTACTCCAGTGGTGTTGCTGACGCCCCAGGGATCTCCGGGTGTCTCAATACGTTTTGCCTGTCGGGTCCTCATCCTTGCTTCATCACGGTCTTTTCTTGATCTTAATTGTTGACCATGATGACTCTCTGATGAGTTAGGGGACCTCCATACGAACCGAACTACCAACTAATTGTGTGCACCGCAGCGGAGGGTGAGGGTGAAGGTTTGGGCCCAGTAAAACCGGTTTAAACCCCCCAGTAGTTATTACCGACCGTCCCAAGGCGGCGCTTTTGTTGCGGTACTTTTGTTGCGGTTGCATTTGTTTTATGTTCGGTGCTGTTTAATTTATTTTGTTCTCAGTTTAATCCTTCTATCATAAAAAAAGAAAATAGGTAAAAATAATTGTTAAATGTTTTTCATATAATTTGCTTAGTCCGTTGTAACCCGCCTGTTGGTCTAAATTATTTAGTTCAATAAAGATAGCTGAGTTGCCATCTATTTGAGAAAGAGCTGCTGACTCGGCTTATCACTTGTAATTTATTGTTTGTTGGGATGTCTTTGTCAATCTTTCCCTTTGATGTTGGGGATAGGGTTTGGGATCTGATTCAGTCAGTTTCTGAAGTGTAGTTACTTTTTAAATTTTCATCGAAAGGCAGTGGTTTGTGTATTTCAGCTGCTGCATCTATTATTGGTGTCCGGTAGAAGGAGGTTCATTCCCCACCTGATTGATTGATTGGGTTTATCGGCACTTGATGACAGTATTTCAGTCTATATCGGGCCGTCTCCCAGAGAGAGGGAGAAAGAAGAGAGAAATGACAGATGATAGAAAAATGTCCTAACTACCTCCACCCGCTCCTACTGCAAGCACAGTAAGCCCTTGTCCTACTATTATCCAAATCAGTAAGACGCCCTGGCACTGGCAGCTACATACAGCACCATCGCACCACCCGACCATTCCCCAAATGACCTGTCTGAAAAGCTGAATTTGAGTCTCTTCCTCTTCAGTGTATGACATCAATGTATCAAGTTTATCGTTCTTTGGTATATGTGTTCTATTCTTTCAGCTGCAATTATCTGAGCCGTCACAAGTGTCTTAATGCCACGAGTCTGCGACTTTTGAATTTTTAGGTTATCCTTTTACAGTTATTAGTAAAGTGCCCAACTGTATTGATGTCATGCGTCCACTTTCAGGGTTCTTTTGAGTTCCCACTAGGCTGTCAACTAGGAAAATCAGATGGCAGTCCCTCATACTAACAGCGCGCTGTTGGACTGAAGTATCTGTCGGTGCTTCAAATTCCTAAGGATGCTGTTGGGGGTATGTGTGGAAATACAGCCTCTCCTTGTTCGGTTGTTAGGGGTGGACGGGTGGTGCGATGGTAATTTGTGTAACTTCGGGTGCCGGGGCGGGGTGTCCTACTGATTTGGACGATAGTAGGGCAAGGGCCTACTGTCCTTGCAGTGGGTGCGGGTGGGGGTTGTTAGGACATTTTTTCCTCGTCTATTATTTCTCTCTTCTTTCTCCCTCTCTGTGGGAGACGGCCCGATATGGACTGAAATACTGTCTCAAAGGGCCGTTAAACCCACAATCAATCAATCAATTATCGGTTGTTTTTTTATGCCCTCAACTGCTCCGAAGTTGGGGGGGCATATTGGTTTGGGCCTGTCCGTCCGTCTGTCCGTAACGCTCTTTGGCAGCTAGGAAACTCAGGAACGGCTAATGCTAGGATCTCGAAATTTTATCTGTGGCATGTATATGAAAAATAAGTGGACCCGTATTTTTTCTTTTTCCCGTCGGTCAGGTATTTCTAGAGTTATGCCCCTTTTCGGACTTAGTCTCTGGAACCTTGTGAACAAAATATCTGATGAAAGGGGGGGGATGTGGCCCCAGGATCGTCAATTTCCGTAAATGGTCTTCGGCCATTTCCGTAAACGTCAACGTCAATGACTACCGTGAACGTGACATGACGTTATTGTGACGTCATATGATTGTCGTTAATTGTCAATATTAGTGATGAATGAGCGCGTGCGTTAGCACGTGCAATTTAGCGGAATTAAGTTAAAAACGTATGAATGGTTGTTTTTCCCGTATTTTTTTGTTTTTAAGTTGTTTTCTTTCTGCTTTTTGCTCTGTTGAGCGTTATATTATTGAAAAAAGCGTATTTTGTGGTCCTAGAGCGCTGAAAAGCGCGACTATTGTTTGGAAAACAATATATGGTTTACGAATGGATGCCGGAATGAGTAGAAAATGAAACGGATGAATGACAATGAAATGCGTGAATGGACGAATGAAGGAAGGAATGAGAAACCAAACCCTCTTCTTAGAGTGCTGAAAGCACGATCTGTATTTTTATTTTTCTTAGATTAAAACAGCCCTCCTGCTTTCACACTTGGGACTGGGGACCCAACGACGGCGCAGTTACTGTTTTTTTTTATTTTTATTATTATTTATTTTTTTGTTTTATTGTTTGGAAAATAATATCTGGTTCACGAATGGATGCCGGAATATATAAAAAATGAAACGGATGAATGACAATGAAATGCGTGAATGGACGAATGATGGAAGGAATTGCTTAGTGTTCTGTTCTGTTCTGTTCCAATCATGATTTTTCAGAGGCATGAGCCCAGAAATTCTGATATCTTACGGAAATGAATATTTATGTATATTTTGTTTTAATTTTTATTATTTATTCCTTTTTTTTTACTAGTCTTCATGTGCATAATGAATTGTAAATAAAATTAAAATTGAGTGTAGTTGGATGTTTTAAACTTTTTATTATAGCCAATTACTACACTTTTGATAATACGGTCTCGTGGCTAGTTGGATTCGGCTTAGTCTCACAATCCCAATATCGTGGGTTTGAGACTCGCTCTGAGCAGTTAATCCTTTTTTTTCCAATATGATTATTATTTTTATTATTCTAAATACCATCCAAACATATTTTCTTTATCTTTACTTTGTTTATTGTATAAAAGTTAAGTTTTCTATACCCCCAAAAAGACTAGTTTTGCTTTTAAAGTACAGGGTCATTTCGGTCATTTTTTGGCGAACTGTGTTGACATAAACTGAGGTCATTTGTATTGAATTTCAAGTACAGTTATTGTACTTTTACTTCATTCATTCTTTAATCTTCAATATGGCTTGTTCATTATTTTCTCTTTGTTGCTTGCAGATAACTTCTTTTATTTTTAAATGTTCCTCATTTGTTTAAATGCTAAGTCTACTTAGTTTTGCAGTTTTTTTTTGAATCAACGTCTGTTTTTAGACAGGGAAGGACGTAATTTGTTATGAAGATGAAATAATCCAACACATTCTGGGTAGGACTCGAACCCCCGAAAGTCTGCCAGTGTTTCTTTCCAGGGCCGAGCCTGGTACTTTTTTTTTAGAATTAATCATTTTACCAGTAGATTTTTTTTTTGCCGGGCCGGGTAGCGCAATCGGTAGGGCACCTGACTCGTAAGTCAGAGGTCCTGGGTTCGAATCCCGGTCTGGCCACATACTTTCGTTTCTCCTTCCGCTGATTCAAGAAGGGCAGTTGTCAGTTACTGGCGAAAGTATGTGCACTTAGTACTGGTTAACCGCTTAGGAGGTCTAAGCCTGCCCAGGAATAGTGTGGTTAGGTTAACTGACCGTCCCGACATGACCTTAGTTGTTTACCGTGGACGTTAAGCATCAAATCAACCAACCAACCAGTAGATTTTTTATCAGACATGCCAGGCGGTCACAAGGAGTTTTCCTGAAGAATGCGCTACCCCCAAAATTATGAACTGTTTGTTGAACTTCAACTTTATCTTACTTTATTCGAAATAAGTGTAAGTATCTTTATATTAAAAATAAAAAAAAGTGTTATGAAAAAAATATTCATTATTTAAATTCAAATTAAAAAAAAGTTATTTTTCAAGGGCGTAGCTACCTGTACGCAAATACGCAGGTGCGTATTGAAATTTGATTTTCCCTAAGAGAGCCGTATTAAACATGACTGTGCGTACCATGTAATTGGTCCCTAGCTACGCCCGTGTTTTTGAACCTTGAAAAAATATAACAAGGTGTTGAAAGAATTTTAGATTTCTAGGCGAGAGTTCTGTGCCGGAGACCACTACAACGGCGATTGATGTTGGAAGAAGTGGAGGAAATGCGTTTATATATGTGATTGGTAATTGTTTGTTTAAAAATCTACTTGAAATCTCAGAATCTGCACACCATGGTATTATTTTTAGATACAAATGAAGTTGAAAGAAAGAGAAACAAGTTGGATTTAGACTTTCGAGATTGATTTTGAAAGAAAAAAAACACCTTATACCAAAAGAAAAAAACAGTATATTGTAAAATAAAAGTTCAAACTTAAGTATGGGAGTTGTATTAGATTTAAATTAAGGTACGTGGATACAACTCAAAGGGAGATCACTTATGTGTTGCTGGGACATTAAATCTGGGCTGCTTCAGTCCCCACACCTTATGCTCAGATATATTTAAGGTGTATCGATACACATGCATCTTTATAAAGGGCCAACATTACCCTAATAGTAGTGTTTTCCTGTCGAGTAAAATCCCTCTAGAGAGAGAGCAAATTCTGTCTGCTAAAAATATGCCCTTATAAGAAGGGTTGTAACATATTTATAAATTTATTAGATGTCAGTTTTTAGCTCACCTGAGCACGAAGTGCTCAAGGTGAGGTATTGTGATCGGTCTTTGTCCGTCGTCCAGCGTCCGTCGTCCGGCGTCAACTTTTGCTTTAAACGACTTCTTCTCCAAAACTGCTAGCCGGATTTCAAAATAATTTCACAGGAATGTTCCTTGGGGGACTCTCTACCAAAATTGCTCAAATGGTTCCGCTCCGCTGAACAATATGGCCACCAGAGGTAAAAATAGAAAAACCTTTAAACGACTTCGCCTCCAAAACTGCTGGGCCGATTTTGAAATAATTTCACAGAAATGTTCCTTAGGAGACCCTCTACCAAAATTGCTCAAACGGTTCCGCTCCGCTGAACAATATTATATTGGCCGCCAGAGCTAAAAATAGAAAAACCTTTAAACCACTTCTCCGTCAAAACTGCTGGGCCGATTTTAAAATAATTTCACAGAAATGTTCTTTAGGAGACCCTCTACAAAAATTGCTCAAACGGTTCCGCTCCGCTGAACAATATGGCCGCCAGAGCTAAAAATAGAAAAACCTTTAAACGACTTCTCCTCCAAAACTGCTGGGCCGATTTTGAAATAATTTCACAGAAATGTTCCTTAGGAGAACCTCTACCAAAAATGCTCAAACAGTTCTGCCCCGCTGAACAATATGGCCACCAGAGCGAAAAAATAGAAAAAAGCTTTAAACATCATCGTTTCTAAAGCCTATTGCTCGATTTCAAAATAATTTCACAGAAATGTTTTACTCATGGCTCTGAACAAAAATTGCTCAAACAGTTCCGCTCCGCTGAACAAAATGGCCGCCAGAGCTAAAAATAGAAATAAATCTTAGAATGACACAGACGGCACAGTTATGATCCAGTCATCATGAAACTTTGTCAGAATGTTTATCTTAATGAAATCTAGACCATCTTTGAAACTGGGTCATGTGGGGTCAAAAACTAGGTCACTGGGTCAAATCTTAGATAAACCTTGTGCACACTCTAGAGGGCACAGTTGTGATCCAATGTTCATGAAACTTTGTCAGAATGTTTATTTATATAAAATTTAGGCCAAATTTGAATCTGAGTCTTGTGGGGTCAAAAACTAGGTCACTAGGTCAAATGTTAGAAAAACCTCATGTACACTCTAGAGGGCACAGTTATGATCCTATCTACGTGAAACATTGTCAGAATGTTTACTTTCATGAAATTTATACCAGATGTGAAACTGGGCCATGTCAGGTCAAAAACTAGGTCACTAGGTCAGTTCTTAGAAAAACAGTGTGAACGCTTTTGAGGACACAGTTTTGTTTTAATCTTCATGAGACTTTGTCAGAATGTTTGTCTCCAACGAATCTGGACCAAGGGTGCAACTTGGTAATGTTGGGTCAAAAAGTAGGTCACTAGGTTAAACCATAGAAAAACATTGTGTACACTCTAGAAGGCACAGTACTTTGCCAGAATGTTCATATCCAAGAAATCTAAACCAGGTTTGGAACTGGGTCATGTAGGGTCAAAATCTAGGTCATTAGGTTAAACCTTATAAAAACCTTAGGTACACAATAAAGGGTTCATTTTCCATTTAATCTTTGTGAAACTCTGTCAGTCATATGGATGTCTCTGAGGTTAAGTTCACAGGATACTCAGGTGAGCGATCCAGGGCCATCATGGCCCTCTTGTTCTTTTTACAGGTGGTGTTATTGTGGTGGTGGTGGTTGTGGGGATTGTTGTGTGGTGTGGGTGGTGGAGGAGGAGGAGAAGGAGGGGGCAGGCTGAGATTATACAAATGGAGGCGATGCGGTTTGAGGTGGAAGACGAAGATGAGGAAGAAGAATTGTTTGTGAGAAGGCCCGTGACCAGATCAATGTCACGGGCATTGTCAGATTAAAAATAAAAATGTTGTACTTGTATTTTCGTTTTATTCCTTCTTTCAGAAGGTAATTGAGTTCAATTAATATCTTACGTATGGAACGTGACGTGACGTCATCTTTTTACGTCACTGAAATTGTGACGTTATCGAACGTTCAGCAACCGCCATCTTGTCAGAAGCGTTAGCAGAGAATTTGTCGCAACAATTTTTGGTTTGTTCAACTTTATTTTATTTATACCTATCATTATTTCATAGATGAGTGAGGGCTCTGCATTTTTTTCCAGGCTTGCCACTGGCAAATGAATTTTCATTCGTTAATTAACAAATAGAAAATTCAAGAGGCTGCATTACCCACCCAACCATGTAATACTACAGACAATAACTCATTCAGAATTATTCTTTCTTTTATGTTTTTTTTTTGTTGTTTAAGTTAGAATGAGAAATTTACCTGTTTTATGAAATACAGTGGCTTTTATAGGATATGATTAAGTAATATTTTGTAAACATACTTTGAAGAAACCAATACTTGTTTTTTGTTTTACTCACAGGGATAAACCAAATAAATAAGTAACTAATATATGACCAAACTATATTGTTGATAGGTTCATTAATCCCTATCCTTATTTATTGGTATAAAAATAATATCTTGTCTTGGTAAACTGCATTTGATGACTGACAAAATCTCTGATGGAACTGTACTGCCCCTGAAGCTGAGAAGACAAAATTCCCTGACTTTTCTAATTTTTTCCTGACGTTGAAATTATAGTTTTCAGTTTTATTCTTTATTAGCTCAGATCACCACAAGAGTGATATATGAGAACAGCAATACAACATATAAACAACATCATGGAGTAGTGACAGAATTACAACACTTGTTTTTTGTTTTATTCACAGGGATAAACCAAATAAATAAGTAACTAATATATGACCAAACTATATTGTTGATAGGTTCATTAATCCCTATCCTTATTTATTGGTATAAAAATAATATCTTGTCTTGGTAAACTGCATTTGATGACTGACAAAATCACTGATGGAACTGTACTGCCCCTGAAGCTGAGAAGACAAAATTCCCTGACTTTTCTAATTTTTTCCTGACGTTGAAATTATAGTTTTCAGTTTTATTCTTTATTAGCTCAGATCACCACAAGAGTGATATATGAGAACAGCAATACAACATATAAACAACATCATGGAGTAGTGACAGAATTACAACACTTGTTTTTTGTTTTATTCACAGGGATAAACCAAATAAATAAGTAACTAATATATGACCAAACTATATTGTTGATAGGTTCATTAATCCCTATCCTTATTTATTGGTATAAAAATAATATCTTGTCTTGGTAAACTGCATTTGATGACTGACAAAATCACTGATGGAACTGTACTGCCCCTGAAGCTGAGAAGACAAAATTCCCTGACTTTTCTAATTTTTTCCTGACGTTGAAATTATAATTTTCAGTTTTATTCTTTATTAGCTCAGATCACCACAAGAGTGATATATGAGAACAGCAATACAACATATAAACAACATCATGGAGTAGTGACAGAATTACACAAGGGAAGTGTTACGTAACCACGCAGCAAACGCAGCGTGGTATTGTATGTGGGGAAAGCAGAATAAGTCTGCCTAATCAAAGGGAAGCCACAATTCATCTTCTATGCAAGAAACATATTTGAATTCACTCCCTTAACCCGAACAGTCGCCTGGCTTTCAACTGAGTAAGACTTTATCAGGTGGATTCTAGCATCACTGAGATATGTATCAGGTGGGCAAACAGGCGACTGAGCAGAGTAAGAGAAATGAATAATAATAGTAACTATAATAATAATAATGATAAAGATAAAGATAAAACTAATAATAGTAACTATAATAGTAATAATATTGGCGGTGGAAAAGGCAATATTGCAATAACAGTATTTAATAAATATATAAATTAAAGAAATGTCAATGTAGATATTTTAATAATAATTTTAAAATTCCCAAACAGAAGAAATTATAATTAAACAAAATAAAGTGTAAATGAATAAAATCGAGTGAAATGATAAAACATGAAATAAGTTTAAATTAAGGGAGAATAATATTAAGTTATTGTCTGTAATATTACAACCCACAAAGAACATTAATACACCACTAGACAAAACAGGTACAATCACAATACACCACTTTTTTATGTTTTATTTTTTTATTATTTTTTTATTTGATTTTTTGTTTTTATTTTTTTATAGTTTTTTTATTTTAGAAGAGGGAGAGAGTTGTATCTTGGGGCTATGGAGGAGCAATATCTATAACTGATGTACTATTGAACAGGCAAGTAAATCCAAGACACATTCATTCAGGTTTCTCTCTCTTTACATTTTGTCTAGGGGGGGTGTGATTGAAATATAAACAGCTTTTAGCCCCTATCCCCCCAAAGAAAATGTAAAGAGAGGGAAACATACAGCCTTAATCCTTTCCACTATATTTCAAATATAATGGAAAGGATTAAAATTGGAAGGAGGACCATGGCGGAGACATAGAAAATATGGAACAGCAGTTCCTTAGAAATACTTTCCTCTAGGCACTGCTGTGCCTGAGACGATAAAATGTCCCAGGCCCTCTCCAACAAAAAGATTATAGTTACTAACAGGGAATCCCTGAGTAAAAACTCAGGGATAACCCTATATCTCAAACACTGATCAAAATTGTCACCCATTTCGTTGTCCAGGCAAAAATCCCTCCATGCCCCAAGATAGAGTGAGTTTGCAGCTGTAAAGTCCATTTTGAAAAAGGTGATATTTACGTCACATTATTCATGACGTCACATAACGGTTAACCAAGCGCTTAACAAGATCTGATCTTGAGAGAATAGAACAGAATATATCTGATTTCGAATTCTGGGCACCATGTGTCATCGGTCATAGAGACGTTGACTTTGGTTTACAATAAGAATACTAAAAGAGGATCGTAAATTGGGAAAGAGAGCTGATTTTTCTGCTGTTGTTTACTCATAATTTGTGGTTTTTGTTTGGAGGGGTTTCTTCTTTTTATATATAACTATTTTGGTTGTTAGTACTTTTTGCTGACTGAAACAAGGACTTGAAGATTGGGACGGAATTTTATCAAGGGATTGAAAATAAAACATACTTTAGATTGTTTTTTTAAATATATTTTATTTTCGAAAACACGTAACAGCATACGAATGATTAAACATTTTATGTTGTATAAAACTCATTGACTGATAATAATTTTTGTAACTTCATATTTTCAGCAAAACAGTTGTTTTAACAGTTTCATGAGACACCAGAACTCCGAGACTTTTAAAGCAATTCCAGTTTTCGTGGGATGAATTTGTTCCGTATGAGGTATCGCCCAGAACTGTCTAATATCTACACAGTTGTATGGGTTCTGAATCGAAACGTGGATATTTTCACCAAGATGTTGTAAATATCGCAAATCTTTCTTATATTGAAGTTCCAAAATACAGGCGTTGATTTCAGCTTCGAGTTTCATCAGTTCTTTTTCCGCTATTGTCAAACGGATTGTTCCTTTTTCAAGCAAGTAGAAATCAATGTGATCATTCTTTCTCAATCTGTTGGTTGGTTGGTTGATCTGATGCTTAACGTCCACGGTAAACAACTAAGGTCATGTCGGGACGGTCAGTTAACATAACCACACTATTCCTGGGCAGGCTTAGACCTCCTAAGCGGTTAACCAGTACTAAGTGCACATACTTTCGCCAGTAACTGACAACTGCCCTTCTTGGATCAGCGGAAGGAGAAACGAAAAAAATGTGGCCAGACCGGGATTCGAACCCAGGACCCCTGACTTACGAGTCAGGTGCCCTACCGATTGCGCTATCCGGCCCGGCCTTTCTCAATCTGACTCTTTCACTCAGGCCGAAGATAAGTTCTGTCGCAACCAGACATGGAAAATTTCCTGTGTCTTTTGTCGTATCGGCATCTTTGAATTCCACAGGAGTTCCCTCTGGGCAACTTGGAGTGAAACCCACAACCTCAGTTGAATGCTTTGAAGCCTTGTGCCTAGTGAGATGATGTTTCTTTCCGTATCTTTTTTCGCATTGATCGCAAGAGAATGTTTTTTCTGACAGTTCCATCTCGAAAATGTATTTGTGAGGGAAGGAAACTCTTCTTTATATAGAATTTTGGGTACAGAAATGGTAAAATGCTCTGTTTTGATTGGTCAGAAACTTCAATCTTGGGAACTCCAGACTACCAATCCAGGGGTCGCAAGTTCGATCCCCCGCTTCTCCGGTCTTTCGGATGAGACTTTAAACCGAGGTCCCGTCTCCATATGACCTCGTTGTTTGTGGGACGTTAAACCCGAGTTCACTCACTCACTCACTCAATCTTGGGATGTGTATATTGTGTAAAGTCACGTGATCACAAAGCAACCCACTTTTTAACTGCTCTTTCTCCTGGCATATAGGTTGATGTAGAAATCAAATAAGTTGGTACATGTATCTTTTGGAGAGCTTTCTGAAACAAGTCTATATTCTCAGGTTTACTCTTTAAAGGTATTCTGCTAGTCACGTATCGTACAAAATCCATGACGTGTCCGCTGGAATTACCATTTATCCATAATGTACCATTTTTATCCCCCGACCGAAAGGTTCGGGGGATATAGCGATGAGCCTGGCGTCCGTCCGTCTGTCCGTCCGTCCGTCCGTCCGTAAACATTTTCTTGTCCGCTCTATATCTTGAATACCCTTTGGAATATTTTCATGATACTTCACAGTTATGTAGAACAGGTCATGACGATGTGTCGCGTACAAGAATGGTAACTCTTGCTATTGTACTTTTTGAGTTATTTCCCCTTTGGTGAGTTTTTTGGCAGATTCGTGTCCGCTCTGTAACTTGAATACCCTTTGGAATATTTTCATGATACTTCACGGATATGTAGAACAGGTCATGGCGATGTGTCGTGAACAAGAATGACAACTCTTGCTTTCTTACTTTTTGAGTTATTTCCCCTTGATGGTTTTAGGTGTGATCTTTTGGCAGATCCGTGTCCGCTCTATAACTTGAATACCTTTTAGAATATTTTCATGATACTTCACAGATATGTAGAACGGGCCATGAGGATGTGTCGCGAACAAGAGTGAGAACTCTTGCTCACTTACTTTTTGAGTTATTTCCCCTTGATGGCTTTAGGTATGATTTCGTGTCCGCTCCATAACTTGAATACCTTTTAGAATATTTTCATGATACTTCACAGATATGTAGAACAGGTCATGACGATGTGTCCCGAACAAGAATGACAACTCTTGCTTTCTTACTTTTTGAGTTATTTCCCCTTTATCATTTTAGGTGTGGTTTCGTGTCCACTCTATAACTCATATACCTTTTGAAATATTTTCATGATACTTCACAGATATGTAGAACAGGTCACGATGATGTGTTGCGAACAAGAATGACAACTCTTGCTTTCTTACTTTTTGAGTTCTTTCCCCTTGATGGTTTTAGGTATGATTTCGTGTCCGCTCTATAACTCGAATACTTTTTGAAATGTTTTCATTATACTTCACAAATATGTAGAACAGGTCATGACGATGTGTCCCGAACAAGAATGACAGCTCTTGCTTTCTTACTTTTTGAGTTATTTCCCTTTGATGATTTTAGGTGTCCGCTCCATAGCTTGAATACCTTTTGAGATATTTTCATGATACTTCACAGATATGAAGAACAGGTCATAACAATTTGTCTCATACATGAATAGCAACTCTTGCATTCATACTTTGTGAGTTATTTCCCTTTGGTATTTTGAGCTGCTGTTTGAGTCTCTGCTCCATATCTGTATAACCCTGGCCTGCGCCACAATTTTAATAACCTTATACCTTTTAGAATATTGATGAACATGCTGGGATATCTTATCAGTGTTCCTGACTCTCTCTGACCCCTCCACATTCCCCTCCCCCCACCTCCCCAACCCACCCCACCCCACCCCACAAATTTTTTTTTCTCCAGATTTGGGTTCTTTGTCCAAATTCACTTACTAGAGAGCTCAAAATTAGGTTTGTAGGGCTTGTACTTTAGAAGTTATTCACACATTTTGAAAGTTTAATGTATCATATGCTATATATTTATGTATATGGTGGCTGTTTGAGATATTACTTCTTTTTAGCAGTCAGGCATACTATTTTAGTCTGAGTGTTAGATTATCATGCATCTGTTTAACAAATAGTGTCAATCAGAAGCATAAAAGAATGACAATATATTACTTATATGTGTTTTGAAGTGCACCCATTTTACCACGGCCCATGGGGGTCTTCGGTCGGGGGATTTGCCATCTCCTCTGATGGCTATTTTTATCAATTTTCAACATGTCATTTCCGCGTTCTTGAATGAAACCAAGCAAAGCTCTTGCTTTTTTTTTTACTAGATTTGGCTAAAGTTGCTATCAATTTTTCGAAATCCAGCGTATCTTCTGACGTATCTAATATTTTCATTTTTCTTGAGTCGGAGAGTTCGTTTTATTCAGATCTAATCTTTGCAAACGCTCAAAAGTACTCTTGGGAACTAAAATCATTTCTTTAATGGAACTCATTCTAAAAGATGACTCACGGGTTCTAACACACTTTTAAGAAAATCCATGTTTGATGATTTAATCAAAAGTTTTCTTTTCTCTGCAAGACTCGTACTTTTAATGAGAAGAGCTAGCAGTATATCTATGTATTTATACAATTTTGCTCTTTGCAGATCTGTCAAATTGACGTTATTGTAATATAAATTGTAAACAATTTCTACAATAGCTTTGGTGCTTCTGATATTTGCCTTCTTTATGCGACTAGAATCTGTCAGCAAGGATTTTAAAAAGACAACTTGAGATTCAATTAGGTCACTCACTTTGATTCTTCAGTTACTTATGCATGTCAATTTTATTTATAGAAGTCGAGAGGTACAAACACTCTAATAAATTCTCCTGGAAATATATCTGTTCTCAGTCTCAGTTTATCAGGACTGCACGGATTTAGATCTATAAACAAATAATTTGAAGAAGTCATAGCTTTGTCAAAAGCATCCTTAAGAATATGACTATTTCGAGGATACCTTTGACTTCCTAAAATGGTGACTTGTATTACGTCCCTCAAGTTTTTGAATAAAACGATGTAACACATCTGTCTGGATAAGATAGTAGAATATTTTCCTGGCGGAAAGATGGCTTGAGCTATGAAAATGCATGACACTAGTCTGTGGTGAGAGATCACAGTAAATAAATGTACGCAATCTTCAGACGCAGTGACTTTTAAAAGTAGATCGTGTAATACCAATAACAGATGCTCTCTGCCATCCGACCACTCTTCTATTTGAGACAAAGGTGGTAATCCCTCGTAAAATAAAACATGGTCGTATTTGGAAAAGATCTCTTGATAATCAGTATAGCAGTAAACTGTTTTAACAGATGGAATTTCAAACATGTCCTTTGCATGGTCTATTAATTTCAAGGCAAATCTAGTTTTGCCCGTCTGTGTAGATCCCGCCAAAAAAATCGTCGACGGACTTCTGAGTTTCATCTTAGGCGTACTGATATATTTTGACTCTCCTTTCTTGGCTGATTTCTAACGTACATTGAAAATCTCCCAGAGCCAAACAAGTTGTATTCTCCGTGGTTGCGGTTTTGAACGTAATCTCTAGAGATAGTACGCCAGAATTTATCAATCCAATCATTTTTTGTTTCAGCCTATTTATAGGCTTTATGGGGAACGCCATCATAGTATTTCCATTCTTGTAGTCGAACAAGTCTATGTCCGATTTGTCCAGTCTAGCAGACCATCTTTTCGAACACTCTTTCCAGTGATTCAACTGGAACGCCATTTCTCCTGTAACGATGAGATACGATGAAAATCTCTTCCGTCCATTTTTGTTCGTATCCACGATCGAAAGGCCTTTTCAGGTGAGTGAGACGAACTTTCTGTCCAATTTTATACTTGTATTTAAGCCTTTTTAACTTTCTTTTGTCAGGTTTGGCATACATTCTTTGCCATATAATGTACTGTGTATCTTCGTTGATTTCGTTGGGACTCATCCCATACAGAGAAGAGTGAGGTCTTTTGTTATAAGCATCTACTAAATCCTGTAATACGTCCAAGTATTTGTAAGTGAGCTTAGACTCAAAATAGCGATACATGATGTTTTTCAGTTTTCCTATAAAGGATTCGGCAAAAGAAGCTTTGCTATTACTGAGACTACCAACGTGGATGATATTGTTGCAAAATTTATCTGTTTTTATACTCCGACCCACGATCAGATCTAATAATGACTGGTTTTTCCTTCTCAACTATGGGCTTAAATGCCTTTATGATAGAGCTAGCCTTTTTATCTTTCAACGGCGTCACCCAAGCTTTTCTTGAAAAATCGTCTATGACAACCAACAAAAATATGTATCCATTGTTGTGAGATTTCAAATTAGACAGGTCCGCCAAATCCGTGTCCCACATGTAATTTACTCATTGACTAAAATCTTCCTGCCTTTGAGTTTTCTACGCAACTGTCTTCTGACGCTGTATGCGTCTTGATTCTGTAACCATCTCTAAATTCTGTGTTTTCCCAGCTTAACTAACCACATTATATAAAGCACCAGGTCCAGCAGGATGTTTTGGATCGTACCAAATTTTAGATAGATACTCCTGATACGTCGACATCGTTGCATTTGGACGTACATCTACAAGAACACTTCTTTAAAATCAGTTCACAAAGTGCATGCAGACATTCAATTAAGCTTTCCCGTCGGGACGCTTCATGGTCCATTTTGTAAAAAGTTTGAAATGATAAGCATCTATTTATAGATTTTATAGGGTTTTCCTCTCTTAGAGCATACGCTTTTAAACCACAGAAATCAATCATTTACTACATTGCCAGATGCAACTAAGAGATTCAATCGGATAGCCTAACTCTCATTTTATATTTCAATAACCGTATGATTATGACGTCACAGATCTTATATAAACCCCAAACATTAAAAAAAAATCATTCTTCTCTTCAGAAAGCAGTAACAGCAGACATGTCTTTCAACATGGAGAAATTATTTGAAGACTGGAGTGATGAGGAGGAGTTAATGTAAGATACCATTTTGTTGTCTCTTTTCATATTTTGTTACTGTCTTGTTTGGTGTAATGAACTGTATATAACTTAATTTTGTTTCAGTTCCTGATCATTGCCACTTTACACTATAGTGTCACTTATGTTATTAAAATAGAAGTTGATTTTTCACATATATGAAAGTTTTCACATGCGTTAAATAACTCTATTTCAGACCAACGAGGCAAGCAGGAGAAAGGGCCTTCCATTTCGGGAGATACTATCCACGAGGCAGGGAGTAAAGAGACGTGGCAAGGAAGAAGAAAGAGAAAACAAGAAGAAATCGAATGTAGGTAGTTTTCCAAATTGCGATCATATATATATATATATATTTATATATATATATATATATTGTAATGACATTTGTTAAATTTTGGCAAACACTGATATGTTTTGTTGATATTTCAGAACGTCAACATTTCGTCGGAGTTAAGAGATATTCCATCACAACCAGGGCCGAGCGGTTTACAACAACAAAGAGATAATCAGTCACAACCAGGACAGAGTGGTGTAGAACAACAAAGAGATAATCACTCACAACCAGGACAGAGAGGTGTAGAACAACCAGGTGATCAACAGCCTCAACCAGGACCCTCTGGTATTCAGCTGCCAAGAGATCCTCAACCGCAACCAAGCCAAGATGAAGATGAATTAATAGTAAGTATTTTTTATGTTACTCTATCATTCAACTTTTCAATAACTATTGTATCCACTTTGTAATTAAATTAGGTCACTAGGGATTCCATTTTTCTTTCGGTGTAGGAGTCAAATGTCAGCGAATCGGGAAGAAGAACTTTTGCAAAGTCGAAGGCCACGGAAATAAAATACAATGTTAATCTTGTGACAGCTGGAAAGGCAAGAAGATCCGAGATATTCACAGGCGTATGGGAAGAATGTTTCAGAATGTATTAAGTAACATACAGACTAATCCTAACGATAAAGTAAAACACTTAAACATCCCGATTTAGAAAATCCAATTGTTATTCCACCTATGCCAGCCAACCTAATGGATGCAAATATCATAATGTCTAACATAGAAAAAACTCTCACCAGTCACCAAGATCTCAGCATCGTGGATGATATGGAAATGACTGTGGGTGTAATTGAAATGCCAGAAGATTCTGCAAGGCGACAGTACGTCACGAATATCCATAGAGATTTATCTACCAAACGTTCGATTGTCACCGTTAACAATACAGACAACATGTGTGCTGCTCGATCCGTAGCCGTGGCATACACCAAACTGTGTTTAGTAGACGATCAGGAGTTTGATGAAGCGTCAAAGATCTCTCTCCAAATATGTTAATGACATATAAAGTCCTGAAAGTGGGTAAAGCCAAGAAACGTTTCTATAAACATATAACAGAAAACAGTAGAAACGAACAATCACATATGGCTAAAGAGTTTTGTAACTTGGCAGGACTACCTTTGAATGAACCCATTTCAATAGAGGATTTGAAGAAATTCGAAGAGGTGTTGAATGTAAATATTTGTGTGATACAAGCCGAACTTGGAAATAAATTTGTCAAATCCAGTAACAAATCAAGACCTAATATCTACTTGTATTTACACGACAACCATTACGATGCCATTGTCAATATCACCGGCTTTTTTAACAAGGCGTACTTTTGTGATCATTGCTTACAACCGTACGGAGATAAGGCAAAACACGTGTGTGACACCTGTTGTTCCGTGTGCACGTCTACTACCTGTAAAGAAGACCAACCTATAGAATGCCCCGACTACCATCAGATCTGTAGAAATACCCAGTGCTTGATCAGACATAAAAATAAAACATACAAGAAAACATCCAATCGCTGTAAAGCCTTTTACAGATGCGGTAGATGTCATAAAACCATGAATAGTTCCAGAAAATCGGTGCACGATTGTAACGAATGGTTTTGTTCTGCTTGTGAGATGTTTGTCGTGGGTAATCATGTCTGTTATTTGAGAGCCATAGAACCTAGAAAAACTGAGCCAAATTTTATTTTCTATGATGTAGAAACAACTCAAGAAACGAAAATTGAATGTTCTGAAGGCTACTTGTCTTCAAGTCCAGAAGGATGTGAGAAGTGTACACCCACACAACTGTGTACTTCTTGTCATCGATGTCAAAATTGCAAAGATGCTAGCTGCGGACGTTTCAAACACGAAGCCAATCTCATTGTAGCTCAGACTGTTTGCTCCAACTGCATCGATAATGAGGAAGAGACGTGCGAAGAATGTGGCCAGAGATGTCCGACTTGTAAAGAAGTTTGTCCAAATTGTCCTTTAAACAAAGAAGTGATGTTTTTCGGTCCAGGCTCTTCCAACCAATTTTTTAGGTGGCTGACATGTCCACAGTACGAAGATTTCACTTGCATAGCGCACAATGCAAAGGCATTTGACGGATACTTTCTTTTAGATTACCTGACAAGTGAAGGCATCAGACCTAATAATATCATTTCCAATGGCACAAAGCTAATGTATCTGAAAATAGAAAAGGGACTCAATATTAGATTTTTGGACTCTCTCAATTTTCTACCCATGAAATTGGCAGCTTTACCAAAAGCGTTTGGCATTTTGTTATTGAAAAAAAGGCTATTTTTGTCACTTTTTTATAACAAGGAAGTCAACTGGAACTACATAGGACCATATCCTGAGCCCCAGATGTATGGTGCAGACCAGATGTCTACAAAAGACAGAGAAGAGTTCATGAAATGGTACGAGACACAACAAGGCAGAATTTTCAATTTCAAAGAAGAACTAGTAGCATTTTGTAAGAGTGATGTTCACATTTTAATAGAAGCTTGCTTAAAATACAGAACTTTGATGTTAGAATCTGTAGGAGTAGATCCCTTTCAGTGCATCACTGTAGCCAGTGCGGCCATGAAAGTCTTCAAAACTAAATTCTTAGAAGAAAAGTATAAAGTCAAACTTCAAGATGATCAGTGGTACGACGCCGTATACAAGGAAAATCAACGGAGAAGAAATTCAAGGGGTCTCCATTAACGAGAAAAAGTTTGTGTCTTCGTCGATTGCACAAGTACCATCGAACGGATATGTTAGTCATGTCAGTTATAGCAAGTCCAGCATACAGTGGCTAGAATGGATGGCTCATTCGGAAAACCTCCAGATTCAACATGCACTAAATGGTACAGGAGAATTTAAAATTGGTCCATATTCTGTGGACGGTGTTTGTCATCATACTAAAACGATCTACGAATACAACGGTTGTTTCTGGCACGCTTGTCCCACCTGTTATCCCAAAGACAGAACGAAGATCAAGAACCCACGCACGGGACATTGTCTCAGCGTAATGTATGCTCAAACACAGTCCAAAACAAAATATCTCGAGCGTTGTCAGGGTATAAGGTAATAACAAAGTGGGAACACGAATTTCAAGAAGAACTGAAGATAAATCCCCAGCTGAAGGTTTATGTATCCTCGTTAGATTTGCAAGAACGTTTAGATCCCAGAGATTCTTTTTTCGGAGGCAGAACAAACGCTATCAAATTACATCACCTGATAGAAGAGGAGGAAGAAATTAGATATGTTGACTTTACGTCTTTATATCCATACGTAAATAAATACAAGACATACCCGGTAGGACACCCAGAAATTATCACCAGAGACTTTAAAGATTTGAGCAATTATTTCGGTATAGCCAAAATTAAGATCTTGGCACCAAGAGGATTGTATTTACCAGTACTACCTTACAGATCGGGAGGAAAACTTAAGTTTCCCTTGTGCAGAAGGTGTGCAGACAACAAGACGCAAGACTGTTGTATGTGTTCGGAGGACCAGAGAGCCTTGATTGGCACTTGGTGCATTCCAGAGATAGAGAAAGCCATAGAAAAAGGCTATAGAATCCTAAAGATTTACGAAGTCTACCATTTTCCAGAAACTTCAAAGTATGACACAGAGACCAAATCTGGAGGACTATTTGCAGAATATATTGATACATTTCTGAAATTTAAACAAGAGAGCAGCGACTGGCCAGCTTGGTGTGACTCTCAAGGAAAGAAAGAAGAATACATCCAAGCCTATCACGACAACGAAGGTGTGCAATTAGATCCAGCTAACATTTGTAAAAATCCTGGTCTGAGATCCCTTGCCAAACTGAAATTGAATAGCTTCTGGGGAAAGTTTGGCCAACGCCAGAACTTTGTACAATCGTCGTATTTCACGGACGATAATTTACCAGAATTTTATCAACTGCTATCAGATTCCACGAAAGAATTAAAAGATTTTCATATCATCAACGACAAACTCATTTTAGTAGAATACAAACACGCCTACTTACAGACTCCTGAAGATCAACTGACAAACATATTTCTAGCCACGTTCACCACCTGTTGGGCTCGTCTGCATTTGTATGATGTCATGGATCAACTGGGAGACAGAGTGCTTTACCACGACACAGAAAGCGTCATTTATGTACACAGTCCTAACCGGACAAATCCACAGCTGGGAGATTACCTGGGCCAGTTGACCAACGAACTTGATCAAAACGACTACATAATTGAGTATTGCAGTGCGGGTCCGAAGAATTATGCGTACAAAACAAACAAGGGAAATAACTGCTGTAAAGTGAGAGGCTTCCGTCTAAATTTTTCTAACAGTCAGCTTATACACTTTGATACCATGAAAGACATCATTACTAACAACCGAAATAAAACCATACAGACACATTCTTCAAAGATACTGAGAGACAAATTGACAAATACCTTATACAACAAGCAGGAAACAAAAACCTATCAGATGGTATATGACAAGAGAGTTTTAGATCCATTTTCAAATCAAACGTTTCCCTACGGGTATTAAACCTTACATATTTTTTTTTAATTATTTTTTTTCAGATGAGAATACAGATGCTACCTCGAGAGCTTCAAGAAATAATTCTGAAAGAACATATCAATACGCTAGAGATTGAACCATATCTAAATATAAGAACCACTTGGTGTGATGATGACCTCATACTGAGGGGCATCGAAGAAAAATGCATATATAGTTTTCATTATTTTGAGCCAAACAGCTCACGCTGCAGTGCCAAATCATTCTGCCAATGGCCTTCTTGCGTCTCTTTCAAGGAAAATGGAATATTATTAAACATTTTTAGTTTAGTTTAAACATATTTTATTGTCTTCTTAATAAACATACAAATGGGTTGGACCACAAGTTCTAACAACATTAATTACGGTCCGCCCCAATTAATATTATTAAACATCAAAGATTACGTATACAGGGATTGTCAGTGTACACCTTGCAAGTTTATACAAACTTACATAGACTTAGTCTTAATGAAAGAATTCTATTCATAGATACATTCAAAACGCCTATTTAATACTTAAACCAAAATAAGGTTGGCTGGCTTTGATTATGTGAAAGAATTCTATTCATAGATACATTCAAAACCCATATTTAATACTTAAACCAAAATAAGGTTGGCTGGCTTTGATTATGTTTAGATGTATTATTTAATCAAGGCATTAACATTTTCTTAGATAAATGTTGGAGAGTTAAATTTTGTTTGCTTTTTTTTCAGTTCATGATAAGGCATCTACCATCTGAAGTGAAAACAGTTATTTATCATTTCTTTGTTAATAGTCAGGAAAAAAGACTGAAAAGATTGTGTAGTAATGTAAGATCGTATGTTTGGTTTAAAGAGCTTATAAATAATTTCTAATAAGAATGATGATAGAAGTGTCTTTCTCTAAATTTGTTAAAACAGTGTGAAAGTATTCATCTATTATTGTTAGGAAGGCGACTGTAAATTTGTAAACAAAGAGTGAAAGTATTCATCTATTATTGTTAAGAAGACGGCTGTAAATTTGTTAAAAAGTGTGAAAGTATTCATCTATTATTGTTAGGTAGACGGTGTGAGATTTATCAATCTCTAACTGTCTTGAATGAAAGGGAAGGGGGGTTGGTTTCTCATTCCTTCCTTCATTCGTCCATTCACGCATTTCATTGTCATTCATCCGTTTCATTTTTTACTCATTCCGGCATCCATTCGTAAACCATACATTGTTTTCCAAACAATAGACGCGCTTTTCAGCGCTCTAGGACCACAAAATACGCTTTTTTCAATAATATAACGCTCAACAGAGCAAAAAGCAGAAAGAAAACAACTTAAAAACAAAAAAATACGGGAAAAACAACCATTCATACGTTTTTAACTTAATTCCGCTAAATTGCACGTGCTAACGCACGCGCTCATTCATCACTAATATTGACAATTAACGACAATCATATGACGTCACAATAACGTCATGTCACGTTCACGGTAGTCATTGACGTTGACGTTTACGGAAATGGCCGAAGACCATTTACGGAAATTGACGATCCTGGGGCCACATCCCCCCCGTTCATCAAATATCTTAAGAACCCCTACTTCTAGGATCATGATTTTTTGCAGGATAACATTGCCCAAGGTGTAGATGACGTAATTAACTTTTGAAGAAAATTCGTGAATTTTTGACCGAGTTATGCCCCTTCTTCGACTTAGTGCATTGTAAGCCTATAGAACCTTGTGAACAAAATATCTCAAGAACCCCCGATGCTAGGATCAAGATTTTTGCAGGATAACACTGCTTTAGGTGTAGATGACCTGATTAACTTTTGAAAAACATTGGTGAATTTTTCACCGAGTTATGCCCCTTTTTCGACTTACTGCATTGTAAGCCTATGGAACCTTGTGGACAAAGTATCTCAAGAGCCCCTGATGCTAGGATCGTGTTTTTTAGCTCACCTGAGCACGAAGTGCTCAAGGTGAGGTATTGTGATCGGTCTTTGTCCGTCGTCCGTCGTCCGTTGTCCGGCGTCAACTTTTGCTTTAAACGACTTCTTCTCCAAAACTACAAGCCGGATTTCAAAATAATTTTACAGAAATGTTCCTTGGGGGACTCTCTACCAAAATTGCTCAAATGGTTCCGCTCCGCTGAACAATATGGCCGCCAGAGCTAAAAATAGAAAAACCTTTAAACGACTTCTCCTTCAAAACTGCTGGGCCGATTTTGAAATAATTTCACAGAAATGTTCTTTAGGAGACCCTCTACCAAAATTGCTCAAACGGTTCCGCTCCGCTGAACAATATGGCCCCCAGAGCTAAAAATAGAAAAACCTTTAAACAACTTCTCCTCCAAAACTGCTAGGCAGATTTTGAAATAATTTCACAGAAATGTTACTAAGGTGACCGTCTACCAAAATTGCTCAAACGGTTCCGCTCCGCTCAACAATATGGCCGCCAGAGCTAAAAATAGAAAAACCTTTAAACGACTTCTCCTCCAAAACTGCTGGGCCGATTTTGAAATAATTTCACAGAAATGTTCTTTAGGAGACCGTCTACCAAAATTGCTCAAACGGTTCCGCTCCGCTCAACAATATGGCCGCCAGAGCTAAAAATAGAAAAACCTTTAAACGACTTCTCCTCCAAAACTGCTGGGCCGATTTTGAAATAATTTCACAGAAATGTTCTTTAGGAGACCCTCTACCAAAATTGCTCAAACGGTTCTGCTCCGCTGAACAATATGGCCGCCAGAGCTAAAAATAGAAAAATCTTTAAACAACTTCTCCTCCAAAATTGCTGTGCCGATTTTGAAATAGAAATGTTCCTTAGGAGACCCTCTACCAAAATTGCTCAAACGGTTTTGCTTCGCTGAACAATATGGCCACCAGAGCTAAAAATAGAAAAAAGCTTTAAACATCATCGTTTCTAAAGCCAGTGGCTCGATTTCAACAAAATTTCACAGAAATGTTTTACTCATGGCTCTGAACAAAAATTGCTCAAATGGTTCTGCTCCGCTGAACAAAATGGCCGCCAGAGCTAAAAATAGAAATAAATCTTAGAATGACACAGAGGGCACAGTTATGATCCAATCATCATGAAACTTTGTCAGAAAGTTTATCTTAATGAAATCTAGACCATCTTTGAAACTGGGTCATGTGGGGTCAAAAACTAGGTCACTGGGTCAAATCTTAGATTAACCTTGTGCACACTCTAGAGGGCACAGTTATGATTCAATCTTCATGAAACTTTGTCAGAATGTTTATTTATATAAAATCTAGGCCAAATTTGAATCTGAGTCTTGTGGGGTCAAAAACTAGGTCACTAGGTCAAATATTAGAAAAACCTCATGTACACTCTAGAGGGCACAGTTATGATCCTATCTACGTGAAACATTGTCAGAATGTTTACTTTCATGAAATTTATACCAGATTTGAAACTGGGCCATGTCAAGTCAAAAACTAGGTCACTAGGTCAGTTCTTAGATAAACAGTGTGAACGCTTTTGAGGACACAGTTTTGTTCTAATCTTCATGAGACTTTGTCAGAATGTTTGTCTCCAATGAATCTGGACCAAGGGTGCAACTTGGTCATGTTGGGTCATGTTGGGTCAAAAAGTAGGTCACTAGGTTAAACCTTAGAAAAACATTGTGTACACTCTAGAAGGCACAGTTTTGATAACTTTGCCAGAATGTTCATATCCAAGAAATCTAGACCAGGTTTGGAACTGGGTCATGTAGGGTCAAAATCTAGGTCATTAGGTTAAATCTTATAAAAACCGTAGGTACACAATAAAGGGTTCATTTTCCATTTAATATTTTGAAACTCTGTCAGTCATATGGATGTCTCTGAGGTTAAGTTCACAGGATACTCAGGTGAGCGAACCAGGGCCATCATGGCCCTCTTGTTTGCAGGAAGATATTGCCTAAGATGTAGATCACCTGATTAACTTTTGAAAAACATTGGTGAATTTTTTACTGAGTTATGCCCCTTTTCGACTTAGTGCATTGAAAGCCTATGGAACCTTGTGAACAAAATATCTCAAGAACCTCTGATGCTAGGATCATGTTTTTTTTGCAGGAAGATATTGCCTAAGATGTAGATGACCTGATTAACTTTTGAAATACATTGGTGAATTTCTTACTGAGTTATGCCCCTTTTTTGACATAGTGTATTTTAAGCCTATGGTGATGGTACAAAGGTACCGTTACAGTTATAGGAACATACAGTTACAGGCTAAGATGTATGGATTAAAACCCCTTTCTTACCTAAACATTATGGGATGAACCTTCTTAAGAGGCAAGGATACAGTTGGGGGCATAGTGTTTCATAAACACATTTTCTAGTTAGCTTTTTCTGCTGAAAGGCTCCTGGAAATGCCACCACTTTGAGTAATACCGTGTAATAACGTAACGGTGATTACGTTGTGATAATTCACAATAAGTTCTGCGATATTCATTTCTTGTGACGGTCCAAATTAGTTTGTGTTGAAAGTATTCAGACAGGCTTCGTATATGGTTGATAGCCGAGGAACTTTACTTCTTATTAGGTCTATAGCATTGGGGTTTTATTTTTAGATATTGGCATTCGGGAAACTCTTTCCGAGAAACAATCTTACTGGCAGTGGAACAAAAAGAAGCCATTCAGTTGATCATGTGAAGCAATTGACATGGGATATTCTAATCAGTCAGAATAGTTTTTAAGACACACTGAACACCGCTGATGTTGCGCCTCCTCCTGACGTTCAGTGTTGCAGTCATCCTCACTTTTTTCCGCATGAAGGATCTCGTCACTTAGCCTCTTAAAAAGATACATGTCTCTAATGGTATAGCGAGCTACTTCTGTGTCTATGTTGAACTGTGAAAGAGCATTTGGTTTGAAATACACTACCTGTTTAATTGCCAAATGGTTCCTGAGGCTCGCTCTTACAATTGTTTACAAGTCTTGAGAATCGGCCTGAAATAACACAGGGCCAGCTTCTGTGAACGCATGGATACCGTCATTATAGCCGCACATGTCAGAGAAATATAATCTTATCAATACCTACAATTTGATATTCAATGATTCCTGCTCTTATAATCTCTTCTAAAACTCAAGGCAGGTGCTGTGCACTTCCAACAAGAACAGATACGCCCTCAGTAGCTTCAGCTGCATCGATTCTGTCCTGATAGCTGCACACTCTGGTACTAATCGTCTGTATGTGATGTCCAAAAGTCATACCCATTTTGATACTATCCCAAAACAATAGAGCAATGACCTACTTTGCTTGCAGTAGGTGCAGGTGGGGTTGTTTGGGTATTTTTTCTCTCGTATATCATTTCTCTCTTCCTTCTCCCTCTCTCTGGGGGACTGCCCGATATAGACTGAAATACTGTCTCAAAGGGCCGTGAAACCCAAAACAACCAACCCAAAACGACTATTTTTCCTATTGAGGAAGCTGCACATTGTGAAGAGGCCTTGTGTTTTCTCTTGTCCTTCTCCATTGCACTGTAAAGATATTCAAAACGCTGGAGTCTTTTCCATTCATGTTCTGAGAATGCACTTCTATACGAAATGTCTATAGGTTCTACATTTTATCATCTTCTAAACGTAAGTCCTTTAAGGTTCCTCTTCACAGTTGCAAGAAAAAAAAAATAGGACCATTATTTGCATCATACCAATACCTAAATTATATCCCTGATTGTCTCCATTTTATCCATATTCTCAGAAAAAGTGCTTAAGGTTTTTTTGGTTGTGTTTCCACAATATTTAATTTACCAGAACACTGTGTTTTCCTTTGATAAAAAAATAGTTATCAAAGATTTTCACTTTTGAAAGGCAAAAAATTCAAGCTCATTTGACAGTGGTTTAAAGTTTGTTACAACTATGCACACAAATATTTTATACCACTCGCTACCGACTCCTACTAATTTTGATTGTGAAAAAACGACCGAATACGGAAAACCAGAAATTTTTTTGGCCATCCTCGTGCTTTCTGGAGGCGGCCATATTTGAAAACTGGGAAAATTATGGTATGCCAGTTTTCGAAAAAAATTACGATGAGATCTTACATTTAGCCAACTATCAAGACACACTTTCTAAAACTTCGATACAAAAGCCCTCTTTTAACACATAATCGATTAAACGTTCTTGCTTTAGTATCGTGTCATATTTGGAAAGAATCGTTTCCACATGTATTTGTTTACATTTGTTTCGTCTTCGATTAACTAAGATTCCTACGCGTAAAATATAACCGAACTAATTTGATTGAAAATATAAATATTATGTTCATATTATTTGTTGAAAGAGGTTTACTTTGATTTATTATTACATATAACACTAGTTAATGTGTCTACAAAAATTATTCTATCCGTAATTGTATGAAATGACAAATTTATTTTGGAACTACTTTTTAGCGCAAGCATTTCTGCTTCTATGCGGAAATGCTCTTCGGTCGTAAACAGAAACTAGAAAACTTGGCTGCTGAAGCTGACCTTGGCTGATGTGATGTTTACATCAAGTATTTGCCGAATTCTGACCTATTTACACATTGGTAGGTGTGAAAAACGATTGATCGTTCGTACGATTGTTCAAATCTTCATCTTGTAGGTTCACTAGCTGACCTGTCAAACGTTGTTCTGATGACGTAGCGGTCGTATTTTTTTTTTCAAACCACTTTTTTCATTAAATTTATAATGTCATTGGTAAGTGTTGTCCATTTTGTGGTCCACTAAAGACATAATAACAAATAATAAAATGTGTTTGTGCATGTGTTTTTGGTTGTGCACATATGAGGGCCAACGAGAATCAGACCATCACTGAAAATACATGAAGAAATAATTTTGCTCATTTATTTGGTTTATATTGAATACGTTGGGTGTACTATCATGGCAAGTCTTAAGAAAAACTCACATAAGATTGGAATTGCAAGGGGAAGACACCGTAGAAAGAGAAAATACCTATGTCTTGGTCGAAAGAGCTATCAGTTTTCATATCATTTCAAAGATAATAACTCGGACAATGTTGTGATTATCAAGCGCACACATGGTGGCAAGAAGTAAAATAAAAGGCTTGGAAAAAAACGAGCACTGAAAAGATTTTACCAGTTATATCGGTTATATCCCAGTAGGCATGTGACGTCATAATGATATCACGATTTTTTTTATAAGATCATATGATTTAATATGAAACACATATGCGTGGGATATTAAGAGGCCTATTCATGGCGCAAAATGCTCAAAGAGTATTTTGACTGATATCTCTAATTGGTTTTGCGCTAGAGGGCAAACAGAATACGTTTAAATATTAAATAAATGTGTATTTAATAAAAGTATTACAAATATCAACTGAAGATAGGGAAAACGGGTCTGTTCCGGTAATTCAGTCCGTTGCGGTCCGTTCCAGTAAATTTATGCTCCTGATGCAATGTGCCTGTTGGTATATGTTTTGCAATGTGTCTGCTGGTATGTGTTTGGCAATGTGCCTGCTGGTATGTGTTTGGCTTCCAATATAAATATGAAAATGTGTGTATCTTGTCATCCTTCCAAAATATGCGCCGGGCCGCGTAGCGCAATCGGTAGAGCACCTGACTCATAAGTCAGAGGCTCTGGGTTAGAAACCCAGTCTGGCCACATACTTTTGTTTCTCCTTCTGCTGATTCAAGAAGGGCAGTTGTCAGTTACAGGCGAAACTATGTGCACTTAGTACTGGTTAACCGCTTAGGAGGTCTAAGCCTGCCCAGGAATAGTGTGGTTAGGTTAACTGACCATCCCAACATGACCTTAGCTGTTTACCGTGGATGATAAGCTTCAAATTAACCAACCAACCTTCCAAAATATCTAAACTTCAGTTAACAAACCTTTCAGAACTTGCTGTATCAAAATCAATAAACATACTCATGTTCAAATACTTTTCAGTTAAAATAACAATTTCTGTTGGTGCATTCAGGCCACCATACTTTGGTTCACATTGCTGAAAAAGTAGTTCCAACATGGATGATGTTTGAATTTTTATTTATGGGATTTTTTTGGGAAATCATCCATTTTCATTGTAATTTGGCTATTTTCGTTCTTTTCTCATGTGGCAGTCCTTAAATGCAAGCATAACAAACAATTTTACATCATTATTTTGCAGATCTTGAGTGAAAGGAGATAAGTAACATTTTTGCCGAAAACTCTGAAAAAAAGTAAAATTTCACTAAATAGTGATTTCTTAAAAAGACTTTTTCCGCTTCAGACTTATCAGCATTTCTGGACAATAAATCTGGTATATAATATTGCCAGGTTTTGACATGGAAAACAGTAAAAAAAATCACTTAGAAATTTTGCAATATAACTGTTAAGAGGAACCTTAAATCTCTCTCTCTCCCCCCCCCCCCCCCCCCCCCCCCCCCTTACCCACCAATGCAAACAAGGTCCTCAAACCGTGATATCTCCTTTTTAGGTTTAAATGCAGTTTGTAGCTGTGGTGACATCCTGAGCACCATTAACTGAATCTGTATGTACATCGGAGACTGGTTCATTATAGGTTCGGGGCGGTCGGGTGGTGCTGCGTGTAACTTCCGTTGCCGGGGCAGCCAACTAATTTGGACAGTAAAGGGTCTACTGTGCTTGAAGTACGTACGGGTGGGGGTTGTTTGGACACTTTTCCCCTCGTCTAGCAATTTTCTCTTCTTCCTCTTTCTGAGAGACGGTCCGATATAGACTGAAAAACTCTCTCACAGGAACGTCAAACCCAAATCTATCAGTCAATCACACACAAATAAAAAAAACTTGGAATACATTATAATAATGAAATATTGCGTATGATAAAAGTCAGCATAGTCATTTATTACCCTAGACTGTTGCACGGAAATTAAAAAAAAAAACATTTGCACGACCATAGAACGACTTGCTCGATCTATCCGACTGCCTGGTAAAGAAAGTTTGAAAACTGTAAGCCTGTCGGAAAGATTTTTTTGAAAGCCCCAGTCACAGTGGCCCCAGTATGTATCCATTTCTGCTTTACCTAATCCTTGTCATATCTGTTAGGAGCAGTGCAAACATATTTGGTCTCTCTAAATGTCTCAAAATATTTAAGGTGGCCCGGTACATATTAAATTTTTCCATGTTGTCACTGAAGAGAAATCTATAATAAAGCACAACTGTAGGAGAATTCTAGTTTAAGCAGGGCTGTGGAAATATCATGCCCTACTTGTCTGATTTCAATATGGACGAGTGAAAATTGTTAATGTACTTGCCCTAAGACAACTATGAAAAGATGTATATTGTTTCTTTTTCATCTACTACAACTAGATTTTTCTTTCAGAAAAATGTTTAAGCAGTGTGGACTGAGATCAGACTGCTCCTGACTCTGATAAGGGTCCACACTGACCGCCATTCCAATTTATTTAGTTGCCTGGAAATATGTGTTAAATAAAGACTAAGACTTTCATTTTTTTTCAGACATTTAGCATAAAAAAATGCCTATATTCAATTTTAAGGCTTTGCAGTTGTTTTAAAGATAATGGATGAAATCTGTCAAAATAGTAGTGTAATAAAACCTTAAAATTATAGGAATGTCATATTTTCGGTTTTAGACAAATATTTTGTTTTGCCAGACAAGCAGCGTTTGACTTTTTACTTGTCCCTGAACAAGTTAGAGATCTTTTATTTCCACAGGCCTACTAGTTCTAAAGTTAAATCAACTGATGGTAATGTGCACAACCGTGGTGAATGTAGAATAATCAGTTTCTGGTGCCAGAAGAAATGTATGGAAATGAAATTGGTCATTTCTTGTGGAATGATGCATATTTTCATCAAACTACACCATGTGGTTAAGAGTTATGAGCAATTTGACTCACTGACTACAGCGGAAGGACAGACTGATGGACTTACACAGCGATTAAAGTGCACACCTGTGGGTCGTGCAATACTGTTTAGACTTTCGTCACCGTTTTGCAGGCTGGACAATGTTAAAATACATAAGTATACCAAATTTGAACCATATATACCACGGGGTTCAAGAGTTATGAGCATTTTCACTACTTGACTGTAAATTTTCAACTTGTGCTCAGCAAAGCCTCGTCCATCAAAAAAGGCAGTTATGCATGCGACGAGTCGTTAGATAATGTTGACATGTATAAGTATGCAAAATTTTATCAAAATATAGAATGCGGTTCAAGAGTTATTAGCGTTTTTGCTAACTGATAACGGACGGACAGACGGACTCGCACAGTGATTATACTGCAAACCTGCGGGTTGTGCAACAAGAAGTTTTGCATACCAGTGGCTGTGCAATGTTAAATGAAATAAGTATACAAAATTTGAAGCAAATATACCAAGCAGTCCAAGAGTTATGAGCATTTTCAATAAAAGAGCTCGATGTGAAGCCTCGTCACTGTTTTGCATACCAGTGGCTGGGCAATGTTAAATTACATAAGTATACAAAATTTGAAGCAAATATACCAAGCGGTCCAAGAGTTATGAGCATTTTCAATAAAAGAGCTCAACCGGCCAAATTGGTGCTGGTGAAGCCTCGTCACTGTTTTGCATACCAGTGGCTGGGCAATGTTAAATTACATAAGTATACAAAATTTGAAGCATACATACCAAGCGGTCATAGAGTTATGAGGATTTTAAATAAAAGAGCTTGACCGGCCAAACTGATGCTCGGTGAAGCCTCGTCACTGTTTTGCATGCCGGTGGCTGGACTATGTCAAAATACATAAGCATACAAAATTTGAACCATATTTACCACGGTGTTCAAGAGTTATGAGCATTTTCAGTAGTTGGCCGTAAATTTTCAACTTGAGCTCAGCAAAGCCTCGTCCATCACATAAGGTTGTTATGCATGCGAGTCGAGTCGTTAGACAATGTTGACATGTATAAGTATGCAAAATTTTGTCAAATATTCCCATGCGGTTCAAGAGCTATAAGCGTTTTCGCTAACTGATAACGGACGGACGGACTCTTAGTGATGCAAACCTGCGGGTTGTGCAATATGGTAAATAGAGCTCAAGTAGGTGGGGATGATTTTTGGGACATTAGGATGTGGTGTTGTTAACTGGGCTCGAGTTAGGGTAAATTTGGAGGAATTTAGTTTTCTAGTTAGTCCAAACTCCAAACCCATGAAGGACCCATTGTTAGTTCAAACTACATAACGTGCCGATCCCATGGCCGACCCATAATACACCAAACTCCAAACATGCCGAACACATAGTCCGAATTCTGAATCTTTACCCCAAACTCTGGGCAAAAACACAATCCTAGGACCTGGACCATCTTGTCAGACATTTTGCATGGGTTTATAATGGAAGTATCTTACAATTCCCTGGGATGATTTAGAACAGTTCTTTAAAACTGAGATTTGATTTACTTTCAACGTCGAAATAGATCTACCTTGATGCAATTATTGTAAACATGGTTTGGACCACTCAAAATTTATTGTGATGACATGACCACGTGGACATGACAATAATTTTGACCCACAAAATGGCTGACTTTCCCCATCATAGCCAGTTTGACAATACTCTACTGATACTGTGTTGTCACACTTACTTGCAAGCTGTTCACAACAATGAATTGAATACAAAAGATGGTTATTGCATGATTTATTATTATGATGCTGATTTTATATTTTCATTGCGTAACTTTGGGGTTCAATGACCTACTTGCAGTAAATTGCATCTTTACAATATGTATGTGACAAACATTTTCTCATAATGCACTTTCATACGAAACATATTGGCTTGTGTTGCAAAAGCAAGATTTCACATTTTCACATTTTATCTTTCCAAATTTTGCAATTTGCATATCATTTTAATCGCCAGAGTCTCAGAAAAGTGAATATGTTTTTAATAGGGAGATGATTTTACATATGCAATTACAAAATATGGCCTTGTTTCAAGGGGGTAATCGGGTGGTGCGATGGTGCTGTGTGTAACTTCCAGTGCCGGGGCGTCCTACTGGTTTGGAACATTGTAGGACAAGGGCCTACTATGCTTGCAGTAGGTGCGGGTGGGGGTTGTTTGGACATTTTCTATCTCCCTCTCTGGGAGACGGCCCGATATAGACTGAAATACTGTCTCAAAGGGCCGTTAAACCCAAAACAATCAATTATTTAAAAATATTTTTGGTATAAAAATTATAGACTCAATTATATTTCTTCAAGTTCAAAACTTGTCAAATTTGGTATCAAAATGAAGCTGAGAATGTGTAGGATTTGAAACTGAAATTTGTTTAAGAATAACTTTTGGGGGAAATTTGTAATCGATGAAAATAGAAAATATAAAATTTCAAAATTGCTCAAAGACCATTGTATACACTGTTACGTTAGTGACGCTTTCATATTAATCTTTATGTCGGAACTTAATTTCGGTTTCCTTTTATTACCAATCTTTGATATCATCTTAAGATCTCAAGAACTGTGGAAGCTCCTTAGGCGACAATATAAGTTAATTTTTGGCAGGTTGAGAACAAGGGCTCGAACATTTTTTACTTTCCTGTCTAAACAAGCCGTAAGCGGATTTCAAAGTCAGTGCGCATGCGTCGCTTGGGGAACCGTCACAAAAATGTTTTATCACCTGATCAAATCGCTGAAACCTGATTGGCTAATGATCTGAGGAAGGGAGCGCAGAATACTCTTTTAGGCAGGCAGGTGAATCATTCGGGATTCGACTGCCTGAGAATAAAGACTTGTTTCTGAACCTCCTCTTCTCTTATCATTTTCAGGAAAGAAATTTACTTACATTTATTTCAATTTTTGTTGTTGTTTTTTTTACTTTTGGTTCTGCTGTTTAACATAAGTAGCAATTTAACTGTTCACTTATTTCAGACAAATGTAACCAGCTTTTGTTTCTAAGATTTTCTGCATTTTCCCTGGTTTTTGCGGGAATTTATTTAAAAATTTCTATTTTCAAAACTCAATCTAAAAATTAAATTATTTTATCTCTCTGAAGGCTGTAAGCAGAATAAGTATTGCATTTCACCAATTTTCGAAATCGTGAATAAGTTTCATTTTCTTTCTCTTCTTCATGTTTGTGACTTTGTCGGAAATTGCAAGTTATACAGACAGTAGCAAAAGCAATTTTACATCAACTTAAGCACATGGTTATATTTCTTAGTCATTGTGTTTGTAAGATTGAAATAGGGTTGCAAAATATTGTTTTCGCTCATTACCAAACAAAAAGCAGGACCCTAAAGTATAGCTTGTTCGTGTGTAGTATGTATTATGTTATATATATGTTTTATTTCTTGGTGTTTCAATGCCATCTCCATTGTTCAATGTGATTAAGTACTAAAGCTCTTTATCACATTGAACAATGGAGATGGCATTGAAACACCAAGATTTGATTCATTTTTATACTGTGCATTCATTTCTGACCTTATGCATATAACACGTTTTCGTTTATAGCGTTTTCGGCGCGAAATAGCCCTTTTGGTGCTGATGTGCCGTAAAACCCATATCACTCACTCACTCACTAAAGCTCTTTGACTGTACTGTGCGATCCTTCATGGTGACCCTCCAACGGAGGTTACAAGCGGTTCCTTTGGTCAATTCGGTTTATTAAAATTTATTTCAATCAATTCAAGCTAACTTCGCTGCAATATCCGTTTGTAAAATCTGAGGAAGTGAAATGCAGAGACTGATTATTTTGTATAATTTTATAGCAAATAAGTCATCTCCAGGCTACAAAAGCATGACCGGTTTTAGTATTTCAGTGCGTCCAAATGTTCATGTTTTATTTAGTTTCATCCATAAATTCTTGAGTTTCAAAGAGCTTTCGTGCAATCGACAAATTTTGACAAACTCAAGTTGCCATTAAATTATACACAGAACTGCAGTTGGTCCCTAAGCACAGGTCTGTGGGTTATTTGTGTACACAATTTATCTCTGGTCCCTCGTGCCCCCTGGGACAAAGCTGGTAAATCGAGAATGGCTGAAATATACTGAACAAAAAAAGAAACGTTACATAGATTATTCATGAATTTTAAGTTAATGAACAATATTTTCAAATAATGATACATTATTTTCAAACGTGCCAGACGTAAGACAACTTTACATACTAATCGCTTTTTGTTTTGCATTAATTGTTACAGAATTATTCCTCTTTGACTGAAAACACCACAGACAATGTGAAACGCCCGATGCGCATGCGCAAGCACTTAAAGTTTTGCACATTCGGATATGCCTTGTAACCGCCAATAAAATACCTTATGAACCTAATGACATTTATCAGCAGCTCAAAGAAATAGGACGTTAATAAAGATGCTGCGTCTTTGAAATTGTCTCCCTTGCAGTTAAAAGTATAGCAAATCATTTACTCAGATTAACCAGTACGTTTCAATAAAATTTTCAAGTTTAATTCATGGAACTTATTCCAGCTTCTCCAGACAATGGTTTATGATGAAAAAGTTTGATCAAACTGGTTTATTGTCCATGGTATATCACCTTGCATTGTCTATGGGAGTTTCAGTGCTTAGCATGAAAGTCAGAGTCAAGTGTCATGGAAAGCAATTTTCCAAGCCTTGTGCTTCACTGATCACTTCTTTGGAAGCGACGAAGTGGACTGTTTTTGTAACAACTAGTTCCTGATACACGTATCAGAAGTGACTTGCTCACATGGGCTGAGTACTTGAGTGAAATACGGGTCTTCAAAAAGCACCTCAAAATAGCACATTCAAATTCTGACCCCTCGTTGAATCAAACTGATTTGGAGACAATACTCTCTCTCGCAGCTTATGTTGTGATATTCATGTTCCGAAGTACAGATACTTTTTGTCAGTTAGATATAAAATAGAATTGACAAAATCTTAATTCAGTTCAAAGTAAATGTGCATTGAAATTGCATGTAACGTTTCTTTTTTTGTTCAGTATACTTCTTTCATGGTTGATTTTATTTCACTGGTGTAAATACAGGCAATCTGGTGTTTGTTCAGAGTTTGTTTGTTCAGAGTTTACATTCATTCCATGGTTGGTTCATTGTTTCGCTGAAATCTAATTTTAATGCGACCGACAGGCTATGCCCAATTCTTGTTTAAAAGGTCGACATGACAATTTTTTGTATATTTCATGCTCTAGTTTATTCTATATCCAAATATATATGCCATGCCAAGTAAGGAAACTAGAATGGCTATTTTCAAGAACATATCGAGGTTCCCACTATACAATCTTTTTTTCGTCCCACAGGGCATAAGCCAGGGTTCTCCAAATTAAGGGCTGTCTCAGTCAAGGGGCAATGAATTGATCAAAAATGAGGTTTCTCAATGTACAACTGGTGAAACAAAATACATTGTAGATGGGGGCTTTTGGGGTTAAGCAGTAAATTGCGAGGACAAAATTGTAGCATATTTTTGTCATTTTTTGGTCATTACACCACCCTTTGCATTTTGAACATAGCCATTCTAGAGAAAAATAATAAACAAGAACAAGGCTGGTCTAGGCTTCAAAATCACTGACACATATTCTCATATTAGTGTTCAAAGCTGACTGAATATGTAAATTTTCATTATTAAGGTCAGTTATAAATGAAACTGGTTTCTACGATAGATATTATAAGTACAAGTCTTCACAAACTTGTTGCTAGTGGCACATCAAGTAGAATGTTGGCTCGAAATTAGGTAAACATTCTGCCAGGCTGCAATGATAATAATAACATTTCTTTAGGGACCCACATATTTAGCACAAGTGTCAATCTAACCTATGTTCTTCAATTTACTAGGTTACTAATAACTTAAATCAACAAATATAATTTACACCATGCATATTGTTGGTAAGGCCTTTGTAACCCAAGCCTGTTGAACAAATCCCTAGGTGAAATTAAATCGATTGATCAATTTCACCATTATCAACCGATCAATCAGTCGGTCTTGGGTTCTGTCCTCGCCTAAAAAATAAGAAATTCATTCTACCCTCGCTTATCATTAAGGGTGTAAATTCACTCAGCAGATTAAACACTTCCTCCAAAATCATTTGTTGACCAGTTTAAATCCTTCAACCAGAATGCATTGAGCAATCCAATTTCTAAACAAGTAGTTAATCAGGGATTTGATCATTGGTTGTTACAACTTTTATCAAAACCAAACCAATCAATCGATCGACCAATCATTGGTTCAATCACATATTCGTTCATTGCTCATATCTCACTCATTTAAACCTCAAAGTCTCATTAACCAGCATAGTTGTCATGTAATAATCAAACCAATCAATCGATCGACCAATCATTGGTTCAATCACATATCCGTTCATTGCTAATTTCTCACTCATTTAAACCTCAAAGTCTCATTAACCAGCATAGTTGTCATGTAATAATCCATTTCATCAATCAATTTATGATCAATCAGTGAATCAATGAAGGTTAGCACCCCAGGGTCAATCAATCAGTGAATCAATCAATCAGTGAATCAATGGTTAGCACACCCAGGATCAATTAATCAGTGAATCAATCAGTCAATCAATCCGTGAATCAATGACGGTTAGCACACTGAGGGTCAATCAAACAATCAATCAGTGAATCAATCACTCAGTCAATGTTTAAAATTCCTGTGATAAAAGCAACTCTCAGGTGTGACTGCACATGGAACTCACGTTTGTATATCTGTACTGTTATGTCACATGTGCTCCAACTATGGAATGTTAGTCGGTAATCCACAGCAATTTCTCCAAAGTGTGGCTCGCTTTTGTTTGAGATGTGGTTGGATTACAGACCGATTTATTATTTAGATCCCAGTAGCTGCTGTATTTCACCTCAAGCCCAATAAAGTTCATTTAAATATGGTGTCCTCTTAGACTTTACCTCATTGTAGTTTGACAGGTTTTTCTGAATATGTACATGTTTAGTTTGACATTTAAAATCATTCTGGATTCGCCTGCCTGAAAATAAAGACGTGTTTCTGAACCTCCTCTTCTCTTATTATTTTCAGTGTGTCGTTTAGCCGGCGATTGTTGTTTGTCAACAACCTGCGGCCCCAGGGCAAAAGCAACTAAAGTCTGCAAGACACAGCACACAAAATTGGTGGAGAATCCGGTAATTTCCTGGTCCCTCATGCCAAATCCAAAAAACTACAAATCTCGAAGCCAGGACAAAGAGGGCAATCAGACTGTCGTTAATCAATAGCCAGGGACTCCCAATAGACCATTAGAACCAATAATATTAACCCTGATCCTGAGGTAACAACAGAAGCAGGAAACACAAATCCACCCCCAAGTCGACCCTCAACAGGAAGTTGAAGAGGACGATTTCTTGGAAGAAGCTGTCGAAGACCCTGTACCTGTCCTAGCCACATACAAGTTCTTACGTTTTCAAACAATGAACAACCAAATCCATCTGGATAGCTTCAAGGGCCAAGGTGAGGACCCGAACAAATGGTTCGGCTACTTCGAAAAGTGGACTGCCTTTATGAATATGAATAAGGACAGTGCAGCCATGGCATTGCCTTTTCACCTCAAGGGCATTGCCAAAACTTGGTCTGACTCCCTATCAGAAGCCACCCAATTATCTATGGATCTGCTAAAACAGCCATTCTAAAGAGATTCTCAGCTTTCAGCACAGTGAACATTTCGGTTTTAACAATAGCTCAAAAACAGGATGAGTTTGCGGAAGAGTACTATTCAAGGTTTGTGGACTCCAGTCATGCAAAAGACATTCCAGAAAACCTACATGTGTCAGTCTTAATGTGCCAAAACTTGGTATGACTCCCTATCAGAAGCCACCCAATTATCTATGGATCTGCTAAAACAGCCTTTCTAAATAGATTCTCAGCTTTCAGCACAGTGGACATTTCGGTTTTAACAATAGCTCAAAAACAGGATGAGTTTGCGAAAGAGTACTATTCAAGGTTTGTGGACTCCAGTCATGCAAAAGACATTCCAGAAAACCTACATGTGTCAGTCTTAATGAAAGGTCTAAAACCAACTTATTTAACTCTAGTGATGCCTAAAAATCCTCAAACTCTGGAAGATATGAGGCAAGCAATGGTGTTGGCTGAACAAACTGCCAATGCCAGTGCATCAAGGTCAATTAATTCTGTGGACTCGACTCTCCAAAATGAAATTATATGCTTAAGAAACCAGCTATCTGAGGTACTGGCAATCCAAAAACAGAAACCAGACTTTCAACAACCTCAGCCACAGTGGTCTCAACAACAGACTCACTACTCGTGGCAGCAGACCATGCACCCGTCATAGGGACAGACTCCACAACACGAGGAACGTAGGTACCAACTCCAGGGGAACCAACAGAGACAAGCAAGACCATGGACTGACACACAGCAGAGACAGCCATAGCAACAACAACAGCATGCCGGACCAGCGTATCAACCATTTCATTGTAACTACTGTGGAGGTAAGCGATTTCATTATAGAAAAAAAATGTCCAGCATCTGGTCAAACATGCCATAAATGTGGCAAAATAGGTCATTTTCAGGGGGAATGTCAAGGGTCTAAGATGACAAACCAGCCATATCAAAGATAGGAATTCGCGCCTGTCCGTGAGTCCCAAAGATTTGTGGATGGGCACAAGGACAAACTGCCAACAATTAGGAACAAAATATGAGAGCAAATAAATCAGAATCCCCATCATGTGATCCAATCAATGTCGCTGTTACTAAGCAACAACCTATGAAGGTAGACAACCAAACCCAAAGTGCTAAAAAGTCTGTCAATGTAGTATCTTCCTTGCAAGAAAACACCATTTTAATGACAGTTGGCGGCAGGAAAACTCGCTGTCTGGTCGACACAGGTGCTCAAATATCTATTGCTTCTTTGCAGTTAATTAAGAAAACAAACATTAAAGGGTCCTCTTTGAAACCTGCTGACATACACGAAATTGTTGGTGTAGGCAATGAACATCATAAAGTTATAGGTATTTTAGAAATCCCAATCTCAATTTCAGGTATCAAAGTTCATTATAATTTTTATATTTTGAAACACTTCGGCATGCTGTCCTTTTGGGAATGGACTTTCTGGAACACCACAAGGTTCAAATTGACCTTGATTCTACAACTGTTCACATTCAAGAAAAGCTTGTCAGTGCAAGTAAAGCTGGCCTAGCACGTACCCACTTGGGCACTACTATACCAGCAGGTTTTGAAGTTGACATACAATTGCAAATTTCAAGGCGCAGGCCTGGGGAAAACGTTTTATTGGAACCATTGCCTTGTTTACAAATGCGAAGTGTAGCTGGTGCTAAATGCTTAGACCAAGTTAAGCATGGGCGTGCTCCCATAAGGCTAAGGAACCCAACGTCTAAAGACATATATATATCAGGTCATAGGGTTGCTGCTACAGTTAGTGATATTGATGCTTATATTAATATTCATGACATAAATTTATCAAATAAGACATACACACAAGCCTATGTTAATGTTGCTTCACAAGATACTGATTCTGAAGATTCTGAAATTGAATTTAATGTTTCCAGTGATAATCTCTCCGAATCGGCGAGGTCTGAACTC
Source organism: Ctena decussata (assembly GCA_963989385.1). NCBI lineage: Eukaryota > Metazoa > Mollusca > Bivalvia > Lucinida > Lucinidae > Ctena > Ctena decussata. The sequence goes on from OZ022509.1 coordinate 56,430,694, forward strand.
TTACAATTTCTTGAAAGAAATAGAGATGTCTTCTCAACTTCTCTTCAAGATCTTGGAAGAACGGATCTCTTCATGCTTACCATTGAAACAAATCCCAGTGCCCAACCAGTTCAGTTCATCTGCCATTCTATAGGCAGGCGGCAAACATGCGCACTGAAACCCAAAAGTTGATAGATGAAATGCTGTAGGATGAGATAATTGAACATTCGGTGGAACAGTCCTGTTGTGTTAGTAAAGAAAAAAGACAATAGTTATCGGTTCGCCGTTGATTATAGAAAACTCAATCAAATTACCAAATCTATTTCACACCCATTGCCTAGACTTGCGTGTGTTTTCGATACAATTGGTCTAGCAAAAGCACAAATTTTTCGACGTTAGACTTAGCCTCCGGATTTTGGCAAATTCCAATGGACTCTGGGTGGTTGGGTGGTGCGATGGTGCTGGGTATAACTTCCAGTGCCGGGACGTCCTACCGAATTGGATAATAGTAGGGCAAGGGCCTATTGTGCTTGCAGTAGGTGCGGGTGGGGGTAATAGTAGGGCAAGGGCCTATTGTGCTTGCAGTAGGTGCGTTGTTTGGACATTTTTCTCTCTGCTATCATTTCTCTTTTCTTTCTCCCTCTCTTCGGGACACGGCCCGATATAGACTAAAAAACTGTCTCAAAGGGCCGTTAAACCCAAAATAACCAATCAAAATCCAATGTACTCTTCCACGTGTATTAAGGCAGCATTCATTACACATAATGGTGAGTATGACTGGACCAGAATGCTATTTGGTCTTAAAACTGCTCCTATGACATTTCAGATGGCTATGAGTCAGATTTTAAGGGAGATGAATTGGAAGCATGTCCTTTGCTACATAGACGACATATAAGTTTTCAGTGGTAATTTCAAAGAGCATTTGTACCATTTAGAATGTGTATTCAGCAAATTACGTGAAGCAGGGTTAACTCCTAAATGTGAAAAGTGTCACTTTGCTGTAGAAAGGGTATTGTATCTAGGACATGTAATTACTAAAGATGGTGTTCAAGTAGTTTCTGCAAAAACTGATGCCGTTTGCACCTTCCAAAGGCCGAAAATACAGCGAGATGTTCGTAGCTCTCTGGGTCTCTGTAATTATTACAGAAGATTCATTCAAAACTTTTCCAAAATTGCAACACCTTTAAATCAGCTATTACAAAAAGACTCACCATTTGTATGGAGTGATAATTGTGAAGCTGCATTCATAAATCTAAAGGAAGCACTGGTTACAGCACCAATGCTTCGCTACCCAGATATGAATGAACCTTTCATTTTGTCGACTGATGCAAGTGGTCATAAATCTAAAGGAAGCTTTGGTTACAGCACCAATGCTGCGCTACCCAGATATGAATGAACCTTTCATTTTGTCGACTGATGCAAGTGGTCATAAATCTAAAGGAAGCTTTGGTTACAGCACCAATGCTGCACTACCCAGATATGAATGTACCTTTCATTTTGTCGACTGATGCATCGGATACATTTTGGATCAAAAAAGGCTAGATGGCAAAGAAAGGGTCGTTGCTTACGGCGATAGATCGCTCAGGCCCGATGAGCGCAAATTTACAGTTTCTTAGCAAGAGTGTCACGCTGTTGTTGAAGGAATCAGAGCATACAATGAATACTTGTCTCACCAGAAGTTCACAATTTTTACTGACCACCAAGCTTTGATATGGCTACACTCTGTGACAAACACATCCACAAGGCTTGGCAGATGGGCAGTTCAGTTGCTAGAATATCAATATGATATCGTCCACAAACCAGGTAGGGTACATCAGAACGCAGATGCACTTTTGAGACGTTCTTATGACAATGTTACATCACATGAACAAGCAGAAATAAATGTCAATTCCATCAGGCACTCAGCAAAAACAAAAAACCATAAAACCACACAACCTAAACCCAATCCCCAGGCCTTTCCAACAATTCCAGTTACTGATTCAATTGATTTAAGACCCCACTGAAGATTTTCAAACAGAAAATTAACAATATACACAAGTTTAATTCACATACCAGCCTTTACCAAGCATCTTATTAGCTGAATCAGCTGATGACAACCCCAATGCACAGCTTCCAAATGAGTTTGAAGGAAAACCAGTTACAGATTTACAGAAAGAATGTCGTGATTTCCAAGATATTTTCAAATACTTGGAAAGCAACACACTGCCAGATGATAGGAAGTTAGCAAACAAAGTAGTCGTAGAATCCAGTCAGTATGCTTTACTCAATGGGGTACAGTATCACTTCCGTGAGCCAAGGGTTAAAGGTTTGCCAGCTTCTCAGCGTCTCGTTCGGCAGTTGGCTCTACCAAGTTCTTATCGTCAAGATGTCCTCCGTTCGTACCATGATTCTCATGCTGGCGGCGGCCATCTTGGTGTCCAGAAAATATTTGCAGCAATCAGAGAGCGGTACTTCTTTCCTGGTATGTATCAAATTATACATGGCTATGTCACCAGCTGTGACTTATGTCAACGCATGGAAGTTGATCAAAAGAAACAGCCTCCACCATTAACACCCATTGCGGATGATGTATTCAAACGTTGGCATATGGATATCCTTAAATTATACATGGCCATGTCACCAGCTGTGACTTATGTCAACGCATGAAAGTTGATCAAAAGAAACAGCCTCCACCATTAACACCCATTGCGGATGATGTATTCACACGTTGGCATATGGATATCCTTGGACCACTGCCAAAAGCCAGGGGGTACCAATATGTCCTGTTACTGGTGGATAATTTCTCTCGATGGTGTGAAGCTTTCCCTCTAGAGTCACAAGATGCAAAACATGTTGCATCAGTCTTGTATAATGAGATCATAACAAGGTATGGAGCTCCAAGGGTTCTTGTCAGAGATAGGGGTAGGAACTTTATGACCAAACTTGTAACTGTGTGAAATGTTTGACATTACCAGGCATCAGACAAGTTAATATCACCCCCAGACGAACTCGGCCTGCGAGCGTCTGAACAGTACTGTAGCCCAGACATTGCGCATGTACTGCCAAAAAGACCAATCCAATTGGCCGGAACTTCTACCTAGTGTCATGATGTCTTTCCGGGTTTCACCTGCTACTGAGTCCATTTCCCTGTCAACGTTTCATATGGTTTGGGTAAAAAATGAATCTGCCTAGGCCTCAAAAAGGGCGTCAGTAGGTATCTCCTACATGCATACCCGCTGTCGCCAAGCAAATCTGGGTTTCGAGGCACTAGATTGTGCTCGAAGAGCTATCTTAGTCCGCTCTCCCGAAAGATGCGGGAGACGTGGGTCGACCCTGGCCAGTTGGCAACAACGTCAATCACTTCCTCCTTCGCATCGATGACAAGCTGAACGTTTATACTATGGTAGTTATGTCGGTTTACAAATTCATTTTCATTTGCAGAAGGTGCTTGTATTTGAAGGTGTGTTCCATCGATTACCCCAACGACACCAGGGTGGCAAGGCGCAGGGGGCCTTCGGTCGGGGGATTTTCCATCTCCTCTAATGGCTATTTTTACCATTTTCATGGTGCCACTGTATTGCAAATCCAAGATGTAGACGAGTTATTAATTTACAACTGCAATACATGGATCATTCAGCCATTGCTTTTGTCTTTTTATTGGGGTGGTCGGATGTTGCCGGGGCGTCCTACTCATTTGGAAACATTGTAGGCAAAGGGCCAACTGTGTTTGCAGTAGGTGCAGGTGGGGTTGTTTCGACATTTTTATCTCGTCCTATCACTTCTTCTCCTTCTCCCCCTTTAGGAGACGGTCCGATATTGACTGAAATACTGTCTCAGAGGACCGTTAAACCCAAAACAATCATTCAATTGTCTTTTATTTCAGCCACTGCTTTTGTCCTTTTATTTCTTGGGGAGGTTGGGTGGTGCGATGGTGTTGCGTATAACTACCAGTGTCGGGGTATCCTACTGATTTTGGTAATAGTAGGGCATGGGCCTACTGTGCTTGCAGTAGTTGCGGGTGGGTGTTGTATGAACATTTTCCTCTCGCTTATCTGTTCTCTTTTCTTTCTCCCTCTCTCTGGAAGACGGCAGCCTGATATAGACTGAAATACTGTCTCAATGGGCCGTTGAACCCAAAACTAACCAACCAACTTGTCTTTTTATTGCTTCTGATAGCTCATAATTTGGATATGCAGATTCAAATGCTTATATATGCTTGCAATTAACCAGAGCAAAGCGGAGGATAGTGATGGTACATATTTTTCTGAGTTTCAATTTCATTTGGATAATGTTTAATGCTTCGTATTTTGCCATTTCTGCTCTAGAAGACCCTATTCCGGATCTCACACACGTCACATGGTCACTACCATCTGATTTGGGCCTGTACTGTTTGCCTCTGTCACTTTTTTCGGACACTAGGCATAAATGGGTCGAGCCGCGACACGAGAAACCCAACAAAGTGGTTGTTCGCCGAGCGCAGACTCGTCCGTTCAGTCTAATCAGAACCTTCGCGTTGCGCTTAAAGGTTAGTCCAGGGTCTTGGCTAGCTCAATGCGGACAGCGAAGACTGATCAGCCTTTGCGGATGCCCAGGCTGATCTGAGTCTTCTCTGAGCGCACAACCACTTTGTTGCTTTTCTCGTGTCGCGTCTCATTTATTATAGCTTATTTTGTTTCGAATACCTCTGTGAAAGTGCATCTAGATATAGCAAAACTCAGTTAATTACATATATGTTATCATGCTATTGCGTATGTATATAATCCTATGTCAGGGGCATATAACCCCTAGGGACAAGATATAGATCATGATAAGGGGGTGGCTGCGGTCGGGCGATGGTGCTGGGTATCTTTCAGTGCCGAGGCGTCCTATTAATTTGGATTGTAATAGAGCAAGGGCCCACTGTGCCTGTAACAGGTGCGGGTGGGGGTTGTTCGGATACTTTTTCTCGTCTATCATTTCTCTTTTCTTTCTCCATCTCTCTGGGAGACAGCTCGATATAGACTGAAATAGTGTCTCAAATAGCCGTTGAACCTAAACCAAACAGCCAAACAATTTAACATGTGGTAAGAAGCTTAAACTACTTTGTTTGAAATAATATTTGGTTGAAATGATATTTTATTCCATTTTCAATACATATCACATACACAACACCTATATAATATTACGATTGGAACAAATATCATTACCTAGTGGTGAATAAATTACAATTTCAAAATATTGTTCAACATGCGAAAGTCCATTTACTCTGCTTTATAGTCCTTCGAAACTTTGTTGCGAGTTTCAGGAAGAGCCCTTCCCGCTCTGATATTACATAGTTTTTTAATGATTTTATGCAGGTATATAGCCTCGGTATAGAGTCAGATTCCTCTTTGGCAAAATTTTGTTTTTAGCATAAATTTGTTACTTTAATCATTTGGTGAAGTTCCATCAATAGATATTTTATAGCTTAAAGGAACAACGGACCAAAACAAGTTGTAAACATTGACTAGGGCAATACCTCAGAATATATCGAAGTATACCTAATAACAACTCCAAACGAGATGGTCCCAAGACTCGGGATGGTCGGATGGTGTGATGGTGCTGCGTGTAACTTCTAGTGCTGGTTATAGGTAATATTAGGGCAAGGGCCTTCTGTGTTTGCAGTAGGCGCGGGTGGGTGTTGTTTAGAAATTTTTGTCTCTTCTATCACTTCTCTTTTCTTTCTACCTCTCACTGGGAGACGGTCCGATATAGACTGAAATACTCTCAAGGGCCGTTAAACCCAAAACAACCAACAACCAAAAGTCCCAAGACTTATGCACAAGTCATATGTGTACTCAAGTTATGGAATGGAAACGATGTGCTCACAGACGGACGGAGAGACGTTCGTACGATGGACGGAAGGACTAACACACTGACAGCCTGCGAAAAAACATAAAACTTCGCCACTATCGTGTGGCTTGGTATAAAATTATGAATAACAAGAATACTTGGTTGTTTGGGTGTACGGCTTTTTGAAACAGGATTTCAGTGTTTATCGAGTTGTCTCCCAGAGAGAGGGAGAGACAAAAGAGATATGATAGGGTAAAGAAAAACATTCAAACAACGCCTCCCCCCCCCCTCCCCCGAACCTGCACCTTATGCAAGCACATTTAGGCCCGTGTCCTACTGTTATCCAAATTAGTAGGACGGCCCGGCACTGAAATTTACCAAGCACCATCGCCTGACCACAAATACCCCCAACAATGATAGTTATTTTCTCTCACTGGTAATTTGTAAACTAGAAACAAAGTCTTCCGAATATGTATAAACTAAACAGTCAACCCGAGCCAACCCAGGCGTAAATAATTAACGTTAATAGTAAACTTTCAAGGGTAAAACTCCTGAAGCTTCATTTTGTCGTCCTTACAGCTGTCAGAGCTTACGGGAAAGAATTTGCTCCTCTAAGAGCAAATTCTTCACTTTAAGATCAGAGGAGGTGGTCGGGTGGTGCGAAGGTGCTGCGTGTAACTTCCAGAGCTGGGGCGTCCTACTTATTTGAATAGTAGTAGGGCAAGGGCTTACTGCGCTTGCAGTAGGTGCGGGCGGGGACATTTTCTTTTTCTCTCGTCTATCATTTCTCACTTCTTTCTCCCTCTCTTTGGGAGACGGTCCGATATAGACTGAAATACTGTCTCAAGGGGCCGTTAAACCAACCAACCAACCCTTTAAGATCAGACACATATTTTCAAGGATTTAATCATCAGGAAAGCAATCAGTGAGCCACATAAAGGTGTGTCCTTTTAAACTTGTCTCAGGACCTATAACCCTACAAGAAAGCCACTGAAATGGGAATGAAAGTTGGACCCAGCGATGACATTGTCCACTGTGCCTTGTGAAAAAACAACAGTGACCCGTACCATGTCCCCGTATTGTAACTGAAGCGTAACTGCTGTGGTGCGGCGCAACCAGAGATGCTCATCGACAACAAAAAACAGGTACCCGGCTCTTTGCCCATTCTTCTGTATGGTTACATGAAGGACTTGACCTGCTTTACCGTTCGGTATAGAGAGCTCTAGGTTGAAGTTGTATACACCATCAAACGGAGCAGTAAATATACCATTGGCTTCGTTGTAGGCATTTCCAACGTTTGTTTCGATCTTGTCAAAAATAATCGTTTGGTTGATATCGCCGCGTGCCGGCACCAGTGTCTCGGAGGATAACTGAGCCATGAAAGCAATCGTTGATGGAATAGCTGCAAAATAAAATGCAATTGTTGTTAAGTTCTGCTGGTGTAAAAACGAAGTATGCAGTGGAAGAAAATGACATTCGGTGAAAGAAAATGGCATTTGGTATGTCCTCCCTTATTTACTATTATTTGTCTGATTGATTGATTGATTTGATGCTTAACGTCCACGGTTAACAACTATGGTCATGTCGGGACGGTCAGTTATCCTAACCACACTATTTCTGGGCTGGGTTAGACCTCCTAAGCGGTTAACCAGTACTAAGTGCACATACTTTCGCCAGTAACTGACAACTGCCCTTCTTGAATCAGCGGAAGGAGAAACGAAAGTATGTGGCCAGATCGGGTTTCGAACCCAGGACCTCTGACTTATGAGTCAGGTGCCCTACCGATAGCGCTACGCGGCCCGGTTATTTGTCTGAACCGTTTTGGAAACACCTTGTTTTAAGACCATTTTTACAAAGGGTAACACCTTTCCTGACTTCCTATATGCTTCCCTGGAGGTTAACCAGTACTAAGTGCACATACTTTCGCCAGTAACTGACAACTGCCCTTCTTGAATCAGCGGAAGGAGAAACGAAAGTATGTGGCCAGACCGGGTTTCGAACCCAGGACCTCTGACTTATGAGTCAGGTGCCCTACCGATAGCGCTACGCGGCCCGGTTATTTGTCTGAACCGTTTTGGAAACACCTTGTTTTAAGACCATTTTTACAAAGGGTAACACCTTTCCAGACTTGCTATATGCTTCCCTGGAGGCATTCCTAAAAGGGCTCTACTCTGAAATGAAAGAATTTGCTCTTGTAGGGGCGAATTCTTTCCTCAAAAGTTGATACAAATCCTCCTTTAGAAGGTAGGGATGGGGGTGTAAAAATTAAAATGGCTGAGCTGCCTCTTCAGCGGTATTGTAATTGAGCAGCGAACATAAAGCGCACCTGGTAAACGCGTAATTCCATTCCCACCTGAAGCTTATGCAAATGGTAAGCCAAATTATGGCAATGCTTTTCGAATAACTTATTTGTTAGGCATATAAGTGTTAAATGGCAGATTTGTGAGTGTTGCTTTGACGGAGATATACCGAAATTCGCTTGCCACTTTCAGGTTTGGTCTCTCTGATGACTTACCACTAACTTTACTAAGAGCTTATATTTTGCAGAGATACGATTTTCAAACATAAGATTCGACTTGCATTATTAAAACTTGGTTAACTATTTGCAGAATTTTTTTTTGTTTCCGTGTGCGAGTGGAATTGTATGTTTATCAGATGATATAAATAGGTCATTGGCGGGGGTGGTCGGGTGGTGCGATGGTGCTGTGTGTAACTTCCGGTTCCGGGGCGTCCTACTTATTTGGAACATTGTAGGGCAAGGGTCTACTGTGCTTGCAGTAGGTGCGGGTGGCGGTTGTTTGGACATTTTTTCTCTCGTCTATCACTTCTATCCCCCCCTCTGGGAGACGGTTGGTTGGTTGGTTGATTTGATGCTTAACGTCCACGGTAAACAACTAAGGTCATGTCGGGACGGTCAGTTAACCTAACCACACTATTCCTGGGCAGGCTTAGACCTCCTAAGCGGTTAACCAGTACTAAGTGCCCAGTACGAGTCAGGTGCCGTACCGATTGTGCTACCCGGCCCGGCTACTCTGGGAGACGGACCGATATAGACTTAAATACTGTCTCAAAGGGCCGTTAAACCCAAAACAAACAAACAATCAATCAATAGGTCATTGGCTCCCGGACAAAAAGTCTATCGGTAAATCTGGTTAAAATACCTGGTTCAAAACGAACAAAGTCATTAGTTAACGAGACGTTAAAATTTCAAACGCTAATAGGTAGATTAAGGTTTTTAATTTGTACGTGTACGTCTAGCGATGATTTGTGTGCATACGTCATCAAAAATTGCCTACTCTCATCCAGTTAGAAGTAAATCCTAGATGTTAACTACCTCTAAGGGGCCGTTTACACGTAGCTTAATAAACGTGTACTTTGAATTCATTTTTCGGATTGAATTCGTTGGTTGTTTTGGGTTTAACGGCTTTGAGACAGTATTTCAGTCTATATCGAGCCGTCTCCCAAAGAGAGGGAGAAAGAAGAGAGAAACGATAGCCGAGAGAAAAATGTCCAAACAACCCCTACGCGCACCTACTGCAAGCACAGTAAGCCCTTGCCCTACTAATATTCAAATAAGTAGTACTGGAAGTTACACGCAGCACCATCGCACCACGCGACCATCCCCGATTGAATTGAAATTTCGTAAATGTACATTTTATTCTATGGTATCAAAGTTGAGAGCATATATCTAAGAAACGATTTGAAGCGTTCACTTGAAAACCAGTGAAACGTAGCCAAGATACACAAATGTTTAAAGTGAGGGTGGTACATGCGAGGCATAAGGCAATAATTGTTGTAGATATCTACGCAGTTGTAAAGATGGATGAATGAATGATTTCGGGTTATACGACCTTTTTAACAGTATTTTAGTCATGTTGGGCATATTAGGAAATATATGAGATATGAACGATGCTGAAATAAACAAGATTCAGAAAACAAACAAGACCTTAACTGCAATCGAACCCGCGACCTCGTGATCATGAGTCTAGAGCATCAACCTCCTAGCCAGCAGCTAAAAAATCATGTCACATGTCAGCACCATAAAATGGAACTGAGTTGGGAAGTGTGTAAATTTCAATTCTCGTAACGACGCCCCCCCCCCCCCCTACCCCCGCCACGCACCTCAGCGGTACGAAAACATGGCCGCAGAAACGGTGCGCCGTGCGTCCGTCCATTTGAGACGGGAAGCTGGTCGGGATAATTTGTATCCCAATCAGAATGGGGAAATCAGACTGTAAGCTGGGTGGGTATCGGCTACATTACCAATAAACGATAAAAAAGGGATAAGACAAAGGGGATTTTGTTGGTCGCTGTAATCAATGAAAGCTTTCGAAAAAAAAATAAGGACGGTGGAGAAGAAGTGAGTGTACGCAGGTAGTGAACTAAAAATAGCAACGGCTTTCCTTTACAGTAAAAAGTACAGGATAGTACCATAACTTTTTAAGATGGAAACTGACTGGACTGTGGAAAAAAAGCTGTTTTAATTCCGCGTTTGCTTGTATATTGATTATGAAGAAATAAAATGCGGTTTTAAAGCAAGGTTTTTACACAATGCAGTCGCGTTCTATATCAAAAACTTAGTAATATCCCATAGTTTTGAGGTTGAATTGATTGATTGATTTGGGCTTAACGGCCCTTTGAGACAGTATTTCAGTCTATATCGGGCCGTCTCCCAGAGAGGGAGAAAGAGGAGAAATGACAGACGAGAGAGAAAAAATGTCCAAACAACCCCCACCCGCACCCACTGAAAGCACAGTAGGCCCTTGCCCTACAATGTTCCAAATCAGTAGGACGCCCCGATACTGGAAGTTACACACAGCACCACCCGACCACCCCCTTTTGAGGTTGATAGGCCTAGCAGCAAGAGGCAAGGTCTTTTCCCGTAAAACCTATGGGACTTTGTAACAGTGCAATTATTAGAAAAAATGTGATGTATATAAGATGGTCGCCGGATGTGATATTGGTCGACAGGCCTGTACGCTTTTTTGACACCAAAATAATTAGAACGTTAAGTTTCGACAAAAACCGACCGAAACAATCGGTACAGAGATGTTAACCTAAAAACGTACACACGGACGAAAAGTCATGCAGATAGCTTTTTTTCTATAATTACTTTGACCCTCTAAATATATGTCTCCGCACTTATTTTGGTTACACGTACATGTACAAGTTACATTTATCTTAACCTTTAATAACTATAATTAGAACTTGTATGTGTACGTGTAGCTATCAGTAGCCGTACGCGTACAAGTTCTAAATCTTAACCTCCATAATATCTCAAATACGCTAATATTTTTGTTGAAAAATGTGAGAAGCTTTTCCACATATTTTCATCAAAACATATGAGTGTGTTTGGCTATAGTCACAAAGTTGACCTCTTAATGAGATCGTTAGGCTAATGATGCTATGAAGAAATGGCCCCTGCTGTTCGTATGTAATTTGCTCAGACAGTGGGGTCCATACAACTAGTCAGCGAATCATATGGTGCTTATGAGCCTGTGTCGTTTGCGTGTGAATTTTAAGAGTAACTACACATCAGGAACTGACTGAATCAGATCCCAAACCCTATCCCCAACATCAAAGGGAAAGATTGACAAAGACATCCCAACAAACAATAAATTACAAGTAATAAGCCACGTCAGCAGCTTTTTCCCAAATAGGTGGCAACTCAGCTATCTTTACTGAACTAAATAATTTAGACCAACAGAAGGACTACAACAGACAAAGCAAATTATGCGAAAAACATTTAACAACTATTTTTACCTCTTTTCTATTTTTAGCTCACCTGAGCCAGCGGCTCCGGGGGAGCTTATAGGATGGTAAGGCTCCGTTGTCCGTCGTCCGTCCGTCCACACTTTCAAACAACTTCTCCTCTGAAACCGCTGGGCCGATTGTAACCAAATTTCATATAGAGCCTCCTGGGACCTTAGGAACGAAAAGTTGGTCAAACGGTCCTGGTCACATGACCAACATGGCCGCCATGCCCATGGCCGCCATGCCCATATATGGTAAAAAAAAAAAATCTTCTTCTCCAGAACCAATAGGGCGATGGCCTTGAAACTTGGTATGTAGCATCGGATACATGAGTACTACCAAGATTGTTCAAATTATGACCTTGGGTTGAACTTGACCTTTTTTACGGTAAGGTCAAATTTGCTTCCTTATGCTTTTATATGGCAAAATGCTGCAACATAAGATATCTTGGAAACTGTTGAATATTTTGGCCTAAAAATTGGTACATACAGTCATCTTAATGACTACATGAAGATTTATGAGTTCAAGAGGTCAAGGTCATTCTTTGACCTTTGACCCAGAACTCTCATATTTTGACATTAGCAAACAATCTCCTCAAAAACAACTAGGCCAATTGTAATTAAATTGCATATAGATCCTCCAGGGGTTGAGGGAATGAAAATTCGTTCATACGGTCCAGGTCACATGACCAACATGGCCACCACGCCCATATATGATAAAAACCTTTGAAAATCTTCTCCAGAACCAGTAGACCGATGGCCTTGAAACTTGGTATGTAGCACTGGGTACTCAAGTACTATCACGATTGTTCAAATTATGACCCTGGGTTGACCTTGCCCTTTTTTACGGCAAGGTCAAATATCGGAAAATGCTAGCACATGAGATTTCATGGTAAGTTTTGAAGATTTTGGCCTAAAAATTGGTATATACAATCATCTTAATGAGTACATGAAGATATGTGAGTACAAGAGGTCAAGGTCATTCTTTGACCTTTGACCCAGAAATCTCAAATTTTGACAATTTCAAAGAATCATGGAAAGTTTTGAAGATTTTGGCCTAAAAATGGTATATATGGTTGTCTTAATGAGTACATGAAGATTTATGAGTACAAGTGGTCATGGTCATTCTTTGACCTAAAACTCATATTTTGACAATTTCAGACATGATAAGTAAAAGCCACCTTGCCAAATGTTCAGGTGAGCGATTCAGGGCCTCATGGCCCTCTTGTTATTATATAAGAGTTAAAATGAGAATACAATAAATTAAACAGCACCGATCATAAAACAAATGAAGTTGGTGAGCACTATGTTGTGTCAATGGAGTAGGCACGGTCTATCTTCGGAAATAACTTATCTCGGAACCATTGGCCTGTTAACAGATAAGCATCTCTCATTGGTCTGAGTTGTGGATAATATATTCATACTGAGGGTCACTTTTTCGGCTTGCCGTGTGATGCACTAACAGTGACCGCGAGAGGCGAATATTTTTCTCACCTCACACCTTTACAGCGTTTGATTCTAAATGTTGAACTCGTTCTGATGCATAGAGTTGTCTATTTACATGATTTTAACATGTACTTTTGACAGAAGACGAAGCCTGCTCTGACACATATACAGATTTCATCAAATTATCGATCCAAAGTGATTGATTGTTTTGGGTTTAACGGCCCTTTGAGACAGTATTCCAGTCTATATCGGGCCGTGTCCCAGAAGCGGGTGAAAGAGGAGAAATCAAAGACGAGAGAAAAATGTCCAAACAACCCCCAACCGCACCTACTGCAAGCACAGTAAGCCCTTGCCAAACAACTTTCCAAATCAGTAGGACGCCCCAGCCCTGGAAGTAACACACAGCACCATCGCACCACCCGAACACCCCCATCGTCTCCAAAGCCAACGTCCGTAGTCGACATAGGAATGTGACCGTCTTTACAACCACATGAATATGTCGATCAAGCTGAAATGATACTGAAAAGGTTAGGATTGTGGGTACTATTCAAACACCATGATATCCTTCTCTTAACGGTTATACAAGAAAGCTCATAATTATGCTGACAAAAGGCATGAACATATATTTTCTCACCCATCAAACAAGAATATCCCTTTATAGAGATGTCAGATTTTCATATCCTTGATGAAACCGAAAGCTAGTGGCGTGCATGAAATGTCATTGTAGATATTTAATTACTGCCCGTCATGTAAAATGCATGCGGAAAATGAACTTAACATGACAGAACAATTATTCTAACTTGACCTTAACGTTTTTCCCCTTTGGACGCATAGGAAACGCCGTCGTGTGAATTTTTGTGATAATTTAAGTTGTTAACGCTGAGACGTGCTGATTTCGCGCATTTTTGACGTTGAATGTAAACATTTGCTTCTGCTGACGCCCGCCTCAAAAATAGTCCTTAGAAAACGGTGTAACGTACTTGCATCTTCATTCTGTTTAATATTAGAATCGTAATAAATTTTCCTTACCCGTGAATAATCGATGATTAACGCATGTGTTGTCGGGCAGACACAAACATTAATTCACTTTCGCTTCGCCGTCCTGAATTAATATTTCGTGATCTGCCCTCTACTCTAACAACATGTGTTAGTCAGCGATGGAAAATATTTTTTTAAATAAAAAAAACAGCCTGTTATGGCCTGAACAGGGGGTGGTGCAAAGGTGCTGCGTGTAATTTCCAGTGCCGGGGCGTCCTACTTATTTGAATAGTAGTAGGGGAAGGGCTTACTGTGCTTGCAGTTGGTGCGGGTGGGGGTTGTTTGGACATTTTATTATCTCGTCTATCATTTTTCTCTTCTTTCTCCCTCTCTTTGGGAGACGGCCCGATATAGACTGAAATACTGTCTCAAAGGGCCTTTAAACCCAAAACAACCAACCAAAATATGGCCTGAACAAAAGGTTTAGCATGCAAAGGATATTTCGTTTGATTAAATATGGAGGGTTAGAAAAATAATCAATGATGGTGTGATGACCTCAGCCTGGAAATCTCAGGCTTGTATCCAGATTATTTAAGCATAATGCTCCGCAGGCCTCGCCAGATACTTTATAATCTGGAAACGGTTAGGATTTCCTTGGTTTTGGCCTCAACCCCATCATAGAATCTGTTATTACCGAACTTTATACGATATTGTTTGAGCGTTATGTTCCCTTCCCTTGGTTAAATAGTTTCAAAAGATTCGCAAAAAATTAACTAAAATAAAATTCAAACATTTAGAGCTATACAGTAGTGTTTGTGTTTTGCATATCGACTGCAAGTCTTACTTGTTTACATAGCCACGTGCAGTATGTAAAGTGCTACACTCTTAAATAACCACAAATTAAAATGTATTGTTTCCTAAAGCTGTAATTTCCTGTTGTATGAAAACTAGCATGTAACGTGACCTTGGACATTAGAGTACTGTTTCAAGTGATTACACGAATAATCGGGAGTGGTCGGGTTATGCGATGGTGCTGTGTATAATTTCCAGTGCCGAGGCGTCCTACTGATTTGAAACATAGTAGGGCAAGGACCTACTGTGCTTGCGGTTGGTGCGGGTGGGGGTTGTTTGGACATTTTTTCTCTCGACTATAATTTCTCTTCTTTCGCCCTCTCTCTGTGAGACGGCCCGATATAGATTGAAAGCCGTTAAACCTAAAACAATCAATCAATCAATACACGAATAATCAGTTCAAAATAAAATATAACACAACAGGCTTGACAGACACTCTTGAGTCGTCATAAGTACTTGGCGTCGTAGTGTGTTTCGACCGTATCCAAGTGGTAATGGCCGACTTCGATTCGAACTATTGCTCGTCCTTTTATATGTGCATTTGCAAACGAACACAAGCAGTACGAACTAGAGTAATATCCCGTGGCCGTGCTAAAGTATCATGGCTCGAACCACGGTTACTGTAGCCCTAGCTAGTTTCCGACTGCTTATCGTAGTGCGTTATTGCCAACTACCACACTTGAATCAGATATACGAGGGGGGGGAGATGCCAGTTATTTAACAGCTACCATAGAAGCTGGGGGTGGTCGGATGGTGCTAGGGCGTCCTATTGATTTGGAACATTGTAGGGCAAGGGTCTACTGTGCTTGCAGTAGGGTTTGTTTGGATTTTTTTCTCTCGTCTAAGATTTCTCTTCTTTGTTCCGGGGTGGATATTTTTTTCTCTCGTCTAAGATTTCTCTTCTTTGTTCCGGGGTGGTTGGGTGGTGCAAAGGTGCTTCGTGTAACTTCCAGTACCGGGGCGTCCTACTTATTTGAATAGTAGTAGGGTTTGTTTGGATTTTTTTCTCTCGTCTAAGATTTCTCTTCTTTGTTCCGGGGTGGATATTTTTTTCTCTCGTCTAAGATTTCTCTTCTTTGTTCCGGGGTGGTTGGGTGGTGCAAAGGTGCTTCGTGTAACTTCCAGTACCGGGGCGTCCTACTTATTTGAATAGTAGTAGGGTAATGGCTTGCAGTAGGTGCGGGTGGGGGTTGTTTGGACATTTTTTCTCTCTTCTATCATTTCTCTCTTCTTTCTCCCTCTCTTTGGGAGACGGCCCGATCTAGACTGAAATACTGTCTCAAAACCGAAGATTAAATATTTTAGCACAAATCAGATTTATGATTTAAAGTGGATTTAAGTGTCTAATAAGACTAGAAAGACAAGTGAAGTTTGCGAAAACCGGTGTTGCCAAAAAAAACAAAAAAAAAAAAAAACGGAACAAACGGTGTCAAATACTTCAGCACATTAGGGTACTGTACCTTTTATTTTGATTTTTATCTGCTGAAGTTCACTCTGTATACTTGTTGTGGTCTCCTTCAAATTTTTGTCCGATTCTTCTAGTTTGACCAAATTTCGAACCAATTTTAAATCATAGTCGAACCTCGAGTAGCATTTAGGCTCCGTATGATCTGTGTCTGTCCATTCAGACGCAACACCGTTAACAAGAATTGTAACAGCGCAGATATACATACCTCGTGAAGCCATTGTCATTCCAGTAATTTTTGATAGACTAACACCGCAAAAAGGTGATCTAAATAAACGATTCAACTTCCTGGTGTGTAATTTGTAGTAAGATTGTCACACCTACATGGGGGAGAGTTGGATAACTTCGGACAGCGGTAAATTCGGATAGCGACATTGTTTCCTTTATATGTCAGTTGTTTGGAACTAAACTAAAAATAACTGGCCAAACAGTTAAAATCCTGATGAGACGGCTCATAATAAATTTACCCCATGTCTGAATTTACCCGACTCTCCCCTATACTAATTAGACTCTTCCAACCTAGAATGAGGGCATCTATCATGCATCATAGTAATAATAGAAAAAGGCTCATGATGATAATTAGAGCCGCAACACGAGAAAACCAACGAATTGGTTGTGCGCCCAGCGCAGACCTAGATCATCCTTGGCATCCGCCCAGTCTGATCAGAGTCTTCGCTGCCTGCAGAGGTAGCTTTACCCTTAGCTACCCTTTAAGCACTAGGCGAAGATTCTAATTAGACTGGGCGAATGTCGAGGCTGATCTGAGTCTGCGCTGGGCGCACAACCACTTTGTTGCTCTTTTTCGTGTCGCGGCTCATTTGTGACTTCCTATTTGCATCTTGGAAGACAAAGGTTTTCCGAAATGGTATCCTATTAAAGGGAAGAGGTATTGTATTTCCGAGAATCAACTCAGGACCTATCATTGTTTATTCGACACACGCTTATTAACATGTACCAGTGTTTGTGTCATTATTATTTCTAGGATTTCAATAATAAACCATTTTTGTGTAAACAACCAGCTGTGCCCTTTAATATAAACGTAACTATACCGAATTGAGTGCGACAGACGCGCGTTGCTGCATTTATTTTTTTTCAGTTAAGGGAGATGTATTTTAGGTCGATTCAACCTGACATCTAAAAAGTAACAAACAATAACCACACAGGGCTACTGTAGTTTAATCTCATTTTCAAGACATTTAGTATTCTTTACCATTATAATGAGGGTTTGAACAAAATGCGCCGTTCGCCAAAGGAATGTCAGCCCAAGCAATCCTGCTGTTGAAATAGAGAAAATGATAGATATGTACACTAAATAGAATCTAGAAGTTAACAAGTATGCAAACTGGTGTTAAGGAGTGAGAGAACTCAGACTGTAAATAGGAATTCGGTGGTTGTGGGGGTTTGAGGAAAAACCCGCAAAACTTAATGTTTGAGTGTAACTTTACTAGCTGAGTTATTAACTGAAAATATCAGCACAGACCGTATTCTTTATATTCGTGGGAGTGGTTGGTCGTGCGATGGTACTGGATATAACTTCCAGTACCGGGAGTCCTACTGGTTTGGATAATAGTAGAGGGCAAGGGCATACTGTGCTTGCAGTTGATGCGGGTGGGTTTTTTCTTCTTCTTTTTTTGCATTGTTTCTCCCACTTTGCATTGTTTCTCCCACCTATCATTTATCACTTCTTTCTCCCTCTCTTTGGGAGACAGCCCGGTATCGATTAAAATACTATCTCAAAGGGCCGTTAAACCCATAACAATCAAAAACATCTAGAGTCGTATACTGAAAAACACTTAAATTTGGGGTTGGGTGTTGCGTCTAACTTCCAGTGAGGTGGCGTCCTACTTACTTGAATAGTAGTAGGGCAAGGGCTTACTGTGCTTGCAGTAGGTGCGATGGGGTTGTTTGGACATTTTTCCTCTCTCTCCCTCTTTGGGAGACGGCCCGATATAGACTGAAATACTGTCTCAATGGGCCGTTAAACCCAAAACAATCACTGACAATCAAATCCTTGAACAAGAGAGCTCTGCAGGAGAGGACTGCTGCTTTGGACTCCATGCAGGAGTCATGTATTTCCTTGAACAAGAGAACTCTGCAGGAGAGGAATGCTGCATGGTGATGGAAGCGGTGGAAGGCTTGGAAAGCTGTGTCCACTACTTTTTTCTTGACGAGGTCCCATTTCTTATGTTATTTTCCTCTGACCTTGAAAGTCTCTTTCATCATCATAATGTAATTGACAGCCACTACGAAAACAATTCACTACATGAGCCGCGACACGACAAAACTAACAAAATGGCATGCGCGCCCAGTGTTTGAAGTACATCCTATTTAAACGGTGTCGGTAACGCACTTGCATGACTATTTATGGACTGCTTTGTATTCTGAGGCATATTTTGATTTTTTTTTTTTTTTGAACTCATGGGAAATATTTAAGATGTAAAAAAACTAGTATTGCAAGAAATATTTATGTGTGTGTGTGTCTTTTACTTACTTTTTATTATTTTCAAAAAGCCAAGGACGGAAGTGAAAGGGTATTTTCTCATTTAAAAACCTTAAATTTTAGAGGGATAAAATCTGTATCAGCATTTGTTAACAAAGTGACATTTTGCTGATTTTTTTATTTGCTTGTTATTGGATATGTTCTCCTATTGAGGAAAAACATTTTTCATTCTGTAATTTGATAAAGAGTCACTCTTAACGAGGAACACTTTAGATTTAACTTAATAATCATTTTCATAAATTTTTGCTCTAAACTTTGCAGTTTTAATCAAATTAGATATGAGTATTAAATGATTCAGGATACTCATGTAATATTTTATAATGGGGTAAAGAAATAGTAGGTAACAAAATTCATTGCGATTTAGATGCATATGCTAATTTTATCAACATTATTTTTGCATAATTTGTCTGTTTAGTGATAAAATTTCACATATACGATAACTGATATGTATATGGTAATTTATGATAATTTATAGATACGTTATAACTTATAGATATATGATAGATTATAGATACACCTCAAATATTTCGAAATTCTATTTCAATTTCCTTATTCCTAGGACACACTCCACAACATAAATGATTGTATGCCAATTTTTGATATAAAGTTTTGTTTCCGGTGTTCATGTATTCCCCACTCCCCTTTGAGAAATAATGTCTCATCTGCTTTTTCATGTCAATGGATCATCTGTCAAAATATAATATTTAATAGCTTAATATGCCACATGTTTAAGTGTAAAATCAATAATAAGTGAAGGACCAGTTTGACCCCTTGGGTGTGAACTGCTTATTTCTTTACAATAAAGTATAGAAATGGCAGCTATAAGCCATCTTGGCTGGCCCATTTTCATAAATTTGAAAACACTCCATTCGAGTATCATTCTGATAAAATGTGACCAAAATCAATTCAGTATTTCTTGAAATGTTAGCATTTAAGTAGATTTGGGCTCATAAACAAGAATTAGGTCACTGTGATCTTATTCAGCCATAGATTTTGTTATTTTGACTATTTTCAAAACCGCCGTCCTACTGGTGCTGCACACAAATCTAATATACAGATGGTTTTAGAGTAGTAGCTTTTTTTCTTCTTTTTGCATGTGTGAGTAATGGTGGCCAGCCTGTATTCTCAACCTAGCTGAATTTTACCATTCTGAAACCTTGCAGTCTTGTCATGGTCAGCACAGTAGAGCCACGGCGCAGAGATTTCTTTTAAAATGGACTTAAATGCCAGGGTTGACACATATGTAAATGGATGGACAGACAGAATAACGAATGGAAAACCTGACCTCAATATCACACCTTACTTAAAGCAGGTGTGATAAAACGGCAAGAAGGCAAGATGGTTTCATTAGTCAACAATCAGTTTAACAATCTACAATGCAGATGAGGCAGCTGGGTTAAGACCATGGCAACATGAATATCTAATATTCTCTGCCAGATGGCACAGACAGTCTAAAGAAAAGTTGTAATGTCTCCTGCTAACAGTAAAATCTGAAACCAACAGGAAAAAATGCACCACGTGTAAATACTGAATAAAAATTACAGTATAGTCTCCTGCTAACAGTAAAATCTGAAACCAACAGGAAAAAATGTACCACATGTAAATACTGAATAAAAACTACAGCATATTTTCCAAAAGGGTCCATAGTAATAAAATCCAAATATGTCTTTTCATGTCTTTTTCCAAAACACACAGCACAGTTATGTTTTTTTTCTCTTGTTGTGATTCGGCGCCTTTTACCTGCAAAGAAAACGAACAATAATTTAACATATTATACTTATTATCTCTAACTAACCCAATTTTGGGGGTATTACTCCTTCGTCAGGGTATTTTCTACTATCTTCTTGTTACATTTCTTTGCACTACCAACCTGTTTATGTTTATGTTTTCCTTTATGACATTGCAACAACAGCCCCACGACATCATTACATCGTCAAACTCATAACGTCATGAACGCACTGGTGCCGTTACGTATTGCGGTAAAACACACGATAGCATACTTTCAAATACAAATCTGATGATCCATTAATAATGCCTTATTTCCAATCAAAGGAGTTTGTTTGGCAATGCAGACTCAAAACTGACACCTAAGAACACGACAACTTACCAGAGCCCACATTGCCCCACCGCCCTGTGACCCCCTCCCACCAACTTTGATCACACATATGACAAAAGTATCCTAATAAATAACCTTTGCAGTTAATTCCAGACATCCTATATAAGGCATAAAACCTTCAGTATGTATCACAAGACATCTTAGCCTACTTTAAAGAGGTCACTCTTTAAGGAAAGAATCTTTTCCTTTGAAATACTAAACTGTAGGTATCAAATTCTTTCCTTCAAGACATGAACTCCTTTGAGAAAGGAGGCAAACATAAAATTCATGATGTCATGGCATCATAACTAACCCTTTGATCTTTTATTATATAAACCCCTTTTTCCATCAAATCAGGCACCTTGGGCTTCTAAATCAGTGGCGGATCCAGAGGGGATGGGGTTAAAATGAACCCCCTCTTCAGCTGATTTTTTTTTTCATTTTCAAGGGGAATTTTAGGAAAAATTGGTCAAACTGCACAAATAGAACCCCCTAATTTGAACCCTCTATCCAAATTTCCTGGATCTACCACTGCAATCTGTGAGAAACATCTTGAAGAAGGCATGTGCTAAGTTCTGGGAAGATTTGTTGTGTTTTCAGCATTAAATGCAGATTTGTCTGCTTATCACTACCTTTTCAGCAAAATTTTCAGAGTAATTTCTACAAAAATTCACATAATAAACTTAAGTTGGAAGCAAAAGTTCTATGACTGCAAGTTGTTTAATTTTTCACATGTTTTGCACACGGTGTCTTTTATGAAATGACAGGGCTTGAAAAAATCTTTATAAAGGGTCATCCCAGGATCATTCCTGTCAAATGACTTTCATGGCTCAGGTCAGCAGAGTCTCTGAGGAAAAAGTTTCAAGCTTCCCTTAAGACATATGAGGATAAGTAGGCCCATCATTTAAGTGGCAACATTGTTTAACACAAAAGGCTAAAGAGTTAATCTCACTTTTAGCCCCCAAATAGCTTTTACATTATTTTATTTAATATGCCCATCACTAGTGGCAACCTTGTTTAACAAAAGAGGCTAAAGAGTTATCACTTGTAGATAAAAATAGCTTGCATTTTTTATCATTTCCTGGCAGTGCCTATATTTCTATGTAGAAAGAAAACAGTTTTAATATCATTACCAAGGTTCATAACCTTGCAATACAATGTACGAGTATGCCGATAATATGAGCTATTCTGGGAAAAAGGGAGCCTATGTTTGAACACTCACAAATAAAAAGATTATCAGCTAAATATCTGCCTTTACTCAGGTTTTATGGGATCCACAAGCTGCTAGCACTACCTGGTAGGAGTCTGGGGCCGTATTCATAAAACGACTTAAGTCGTTGCTATGCAGTTGCTAAGGCTAAATATCTATAAAGGAGATTCCCTACAACTATGAAATTAGTCGTTGCTATGCTGTTGCTAAGGCTGAATTTCTATAAAGGAGATTCCCTACAACTATGAAATTTTCATAGTTGTAGGGAATCTCCTTTATAGATATTTAGCCTTAGCAACTGCATAGCAACGACTTAAGTGGCTTTATGAATACGGCCCCAGATAAGACTGATGCATGCTGACATGAGTCTTTACTGTTTGCAAAAGTAATACATGTATGGTCATGTCCCTCATGCACAGCTTCTAACTTACTTTTTGAGTTTGGTTTATTCTTACTCGTTGATAGTCCTTCAGTATTTTTTTCTCTTTCTGACACCTTTCTGTTTTTTTATGACCTGAAATATTAAGAGCCATTCTCTGTAATGACTTAAATTTTTACATAGGGCCGTGGCACGCATAGTCACCGATTTTGCTCAAACTTTCCTATATTACTTATTGTGACACAAAAACAAGAAAACAACATCAGTTTCATTCCAAAGCATGTCCGTTGCCATGGCAACAGCAGCTATACATTTTGGGAAAAAATGTGCTAAAAAATGTCCTAAAATGGGCAATTTTTCAACAAATATATTAACTTTCAAATGCATGACAAGCTCTAATTTCTTTCTACCTACAAATAACTTGTTCACGCTAACTTTAAAAAAGAAATTAAAAAATTATTTGGAAAACCTCTGTGGTCATCAGGCTCAAGCAAAGTGGGTGGGGGTTTCCATATATGGCAAAAATCCAATTTCACACATCTTTAAGGACATTTCTAGAGTTCTTGCGGCCTCGTCAATATATGTGTGCACCGTCCTCCTACAGAACAGTGTTCTGTAAATATGTTTCTGGAAAAACATGCTTGGGAAAGTATACTTCCTGAAGCGTTACCATAGCAACAATAAGTGTACCGTTGCAAAAAGCAAGTTCTTAGGGGTACAGTCCTTGAAATGTCAAATCATCATAGTTTATGATTATATTTGTTTCTTAATTTTGAAACTCATTTAACAATATATTTATCTTCTATAAACTATGGACATTTTGTTGGTTTCTCTTATCAAGGTCAAGGTCAAGGTCACAGAAACAATAAAAACTGCTAAAAATGCATATTTTTTTTCATATTATGTGTTCTCTATCAACCGTATATTGCAGCAATGGCTTTGAACCTGGTCATTATCTGACATATTACAGAAGCTTTCAAATACACATATAGTTGGGTTTACTCGGGAAGCTCCAAGGTCAAGGTCAAGGTCACACAAACAAGAACAAATGCTACAAATACATATTTTTTGAAACATTTTGTGTCCTATATGAACAATAAATTGCAGCAATGTCTTTCTAGTTGGAATTTATTTAATATATAACAAAAGCTTTCAAACAACCAACTTTCCTCCAGAAGCATCCAAGTTCAAGGTCAAGGTCAAGGTCACAGAAACAAGAAAAATACTAAAAGTGCATATTTTTCTCATATTTTATGTTCTGTATCAACAATATATTGCAGCAATGTCTTTGTACCTGGTCTTTATCTAACAAATAACAATAGCTTTCAAATACACATATAGCTCGTTTCATTCAGGAACCTCCAAGGTCAAGGCGAAGGTCATAAAACAAGAAAAAAAAGCTAAAAATGCACATATTTGCAAACTTTTGTGTCATATATCAACAATATACTGCAACAGTGCCTTTGCAGTTGGCATACATTTAATAAGTTACAAAGGCTTTCAGACAAACAACTTTTCTTCAGTAGCCTCTAAGGTCAATGTCAAGGTCAAGGTCAGAGAAAGAAGGAAAAAATGCTAAAAGTGCATATTTTTTCTCATTTTTTATGTTCTGTATTAAAATATATTGCAGAAATGTCTTTGTACCTAGTCTTTATCTACTATATTACAATAGCTTTTAAATACACATACAGCTAGTTTCCTTCAATAAACTCCAAGGTCAAGGTCACAAAAAAACAAGCGAAAATGCTAAAATGCACAAAATTTCAGTATTTGTGTCCTATATCAACAATACATTGCAGCCATGTCTTTGAAGTTGGTGTTTATTTAGTATATTACAAAATCTTTCAAACAAACAACTTTCTTTCAGTGGCCCCAAAGGGTGGGATCAAGGACACAGAAACAAGAGGCCATGAGGCCCTGAATCGCTCACCTAAGCAATTGGCCAAGTGGCTCTTACTTATGTCTGAAATTGTCAAAATATGAGTCTTGGGTCAAAAGTCAAAGAATGACCATGACTCATAAATCTCCATGTACTCATTAAGACAGCATATATATACCATTTTTAGGCCAAAATCTTCAAAACTTTCCATGAAATCTTATGTTCTACCATTTTCCCATATTTGACTATGCTGCAGAAAAGGTCAAGGTAAACCAAAGGTCATTATTTGAACAGTATTGATAATACTCCAGTACTCCATGCGACTTACCAAGTTTCAAGGCCATCGGTCTATTGGTTCTTCAGAAAAAAAGTATTAAAGTTTTATATGATAAATGGGTATGGCGGCCCTGTTCATCATGTGACCTGGACCGTTTGAACAAATTTTCATTCCCTCAACCCCTGGAGACTCTATATGAAAATTGGTTGAAATTTGGCTTTTGAGGTAATGTTTGAAAATGTGAAAATATGAGAGACCTGAGTCAAAAGTAAAAACTGACCTTGACCTCTTGTACGCATAATTCTTCAGGCCCTCATTAAGATTAGTGTATATACCAACTTTTGGGCGAAAATCTTAAAAATTTCCCATAAAATCTATGTTCTAGCATTTTCCCATATTTGAACTTACTGTAGAAAAGGACAAGGTCAATTAAAGGTCATAATTTGAACAACCTTTGAAGAACTTGAGTACCCGATGCTACTTATCAAGTTTGAAGGTCATTGGTCAATTGGTTCTTACGAAGAATTTTTTAAAGATCTTTGCCATATATGGGCATGGTGGCCATGTTGATTATATGACCTGCATCGTTTGAACAATTTTTTGTTCTCTCAAGCCCTGGAGGCTCACAAATGAGTTTTAGATACAATTGGTCCAGTGGGTTTTGAGATGATGTTTGAAAATGTCAAAATATAAGAGACCAGAGTGACTGGGTCAAAGGTCAAGGAATGACCTTGACTTTTTGTACTCATAAATTTACATGTACTCATTAAAGTGACTGTATTTTCCAATTTTTAGGCCAAAATCTTCAAAACTTACCATGAAACCTTATGTTCTAGCATTTCCACATATTTGACCTTGCCATAAGAAAGGTCAAGGTCAACCGAAGATCATCATTTGAACAATCTTGGTAGTAATTGAGTACTTTATGCTACAT